>JAAGKR010003449.1:0-39536 GCA_011419295.1 Clarias macrocephalus | reverse complement strand
GGGGGATTTGGGGGTTAGCAAGGAGGGAGGGAGGGTTGGGCTGGAGAGAAAAAGAGAGAGGAGGGTTGGAAAAAAAAAAAGGAAGAGTGATGAGACTGAGAGGACACTCTCCATGGGGTTTTTGGGGGGTTATATTCAGGAAATCAGGCCTATGGCTACCCCCTTCCTTCAGACACACACACACAGCCTGGCACACATGCTTGCTCTGAAACGTGGGGTTGCTTGGGGGACAGAGAAAGTGTTTGAAAAGGGAAAATGTATTCATCAACTTCATCAGAACAGGAACTTTGTGTATGAAGGGACTTCGTCGTGGATAACAGCCCGGGCGTACACAGGGGCAAAAACAACACCAGGAAAAAAAAAAAAAGAAAAGAAAAGAAAAAATTAAATCTGTAATAATCCAAACACTGAGAAAGTAACTCGAAAGAGGGGTAGATAGAGAGAGCTTCCCCCCCCCCCTTTCCTCTTAAATCCTTAGCATAATAGATTACTTAATGACCCCATATTTCAACTAAATTATGCAGAAATAAAAGAAAGAAGGATAAATAAAGCAAAAGAAGAAAAAGAAGAAGAAGGAGGGGGAGGGGTGAGGACAGGGTGAAGACTTGGCTCATGTAAGGAAGTCCCAGAAAGCCCTGCACCTCATCAAGTGGAATGATTTGCCCGGCGAGTCAGTGACACATGAGCGCACCTCAATGCAGCAGGACAAACAAGGATAATTACTCAGCGGCACACAAACACAAACCCTCTGCCGTTTCCCTTCTCCTCCTCCTCCTCATGCTCATGCTGCTGCCCTCGCGCCCCATGAAGCGCACACTCGGGGACAGCGAGACATTCAGGGAGGTTCAGAGGTGCCGAGTGGCCTGGAGAGGCAGGGTCGTGCCGACCGTACAGCGGCGGAGGGACGGAGGAAGGAAGGGACGCGGCGCACGAGGGGGGCTTGATCACCGTGTTCAAATCATGATCACGATAAACATACGTGTACGAACAAAAAAAAAATGTAAATAAGAATGTCGTAAAAACAGATGTTAGATAACGAATGCGTTAATATATCAATGGAACGACACCACAGTTAATTAAAGTAAACAGTTAATCATCAATGTCACACGCAGTTCCTTGAATGACCACTAGGAGCTGGTTTAAAAAGTGAGTAAATCCTGATATGTTAAACTTTTTACTTCGTCATAGCTAGATGACAACTGTACAGGGGTGTTTTTTAAATTTATTTATTTATTTATTTATTTATCTAACTCATCAGTTAAAATGATATTAAGACATAATAATAATAATAATAATAATAAGGGGCGTGGCCTGAACTGCTAGCTGCTTGCTATGCATCACTTTAGCTAACCAGCTAACTGGAATTATTGTTATTTTACTTAAGAATTTGCACAAGTGCACTTCATGTTGTCTTTTTGTGTAGTTCTTAGCTAGTTTTGTTTATTTATGTTGCATGTATGTAGCACCTCGGTCCTGGAGGAACGTTGTTTCGTGTCCACTGTATATGGTTAAAACGACAATGAAAGCCTACCTGTACCTGAACCTGACTTGGAGTTGATGTGACGGGACACCGTGTAGAATAGGGATGACGGAGTTCAATCAAACGCACAGCAACGTTATATATATTAATGCTAGCCATCATAGCATTTTAGCTAAGCTAAAGCTAAGCTAGCTAAAACAAAACAAAAACAAAAAACAAAAGACAAACAAAAAAAAAGTATGAATTTAGCACTTTTTCCTTCGAGGTGGGCGTGGCTTCACTCGTCACTCAACAGAGCCAATCAATGTAATGACGCCTACTAATGCTAGTAAACAATAAAATGTTGATTGTTTAGATGTCATGTGTAGTACAACGTGATAAACTACCACCACCACCAGTCTTCTGCTCCACACTCCAGTCCAGTAGGTGGCAGTAATGCATATTTCAAATGGCAAAAAAGAGGAAGAAGTGCAAATCTTGCAAAAAAAAAAAATATATAAATAAAAATTTTTTTGCTAGTATTTTGCAAAAATAGGTTTATTTAGCTGTGTTTATTTTCCGCAGAAGCGGTGTGGTAAACTTTTAAGGAAATCTGCAAACAAATAAATTTTGATCTGCAAACTTTAAACCTCCAAAATCGAAAACTAACTCGTCGCGTCAACAAATCTATGAGATTATTATAGACTATTAAATTGCGCGATCGTCCTAATCGCTCGGCTCTACCGAGGAAGTGAAGTTCTTAAAAATACCTGTTTGATAACGAACGCGTTAATATAACAATGGTACAGTTGATTAAAGGAGAACAGCTATTTTAATCCATTAGCACCGCTCGCTCAGTTACACTGCGTCACGCAGGTTATATATATCGCATATAAGGAAAGTAGAAATGACGTCCGACGCTGGTAATTAATCACCAATAATCAGTAACATCTCCAGCGCTCAGAAGCTGCCTCGTGAGATCCTGCTACACCTTGTTTCTCGACGTTAATTAATCAAACGTTAATCGAAGTAATTAGTCTATGTGTGGCGAGGGCTTGAGGCGAAGCTCGCTATGCCAAACCACCCCACCACCCGCTGACTCCGTCTGAGCCGCGAGCTGCTTCCTAAAGCATCACATCTACAAACGCGTAGCGCTCAGAGCCACGGAGTCCAACGTCACAGCGTCGTGCAGAAGAAGAGCCGAGTCGAACTCCAGCACCCAAAAACAAACGCTGCTTAATATGAACACTCAGCATTTTCGCTCACACAGGTGCCACAATTTCAACCTCTTTCATAGTCACATGACCGCGTCTGGGATATTCGTCCAATCTAGAAGCGCAAACACGAACGGATTTGTACACAGCAGATTTGTGCGTTCAGACAGACCTTAAAAAAAAAAATATATATATATATATAAAATCAGATCTGTGTCACATTAGGGTAAAAAAATCGGAATTGAGTCGCTTCAGACAGGTCATGTGAACGTAGCCTTATCGCTGTGATTCATTTTTATTACCGCCGCTGCCCTGTGGGGGCGACACGCGGGCAAATTATTTCAGAAACAAAGTGCTCTCTTATCAGAACTATTGGCTGTACTGGCCAAAGGGCGTCAAGGTGTGCATGCCGTGTGTGTGTGTGTGTGTGTGTGTGTGTGTGTGAGACAGTGAAGCGCTCACTGATGAGCGATAGCTCTCCACGACCGCCTGGACCTCCGGGACATGGGGGGGAGGTTGGAGGAGACGGAGTGATGGAGACAAAAGGTGCTTCCCGAAGTGTCTTAATGGGAGTGCGTGAAAGAAAAGGAAAAAAAAAAAGAGATATGAAAGGAAATTGATTGTAGAATGCAGCCAGTTTGGAAGAGTGAGAGAGAGACAGAGAGAGAGACACTGTTGCACCGAGCCCTCTCAGCATTTCCACACACAGGTGCGAGGCAATTAGACCTGCCTCGAAAAACACACATCTGCCAACTGCTAATTTAAGACGTGTTCTATAAAAGCTCAATACACACGCACACACGCACACGCGCACACACACACACACACACTCGGTCCATCTCTCTCTCTCTCTCTCTCTCTCTCTCTCTCTTTCTGGCCCCCGTGAAAGATTTATGAGCTCAGCCTAATTTATGACACACACTGAGTAAATCATAAATCCATCAATCTGGTTAAAGGACGACCCGAAGATCTGCTCGATTGATTGGTTCTATTCATCAAAAATAATCGTTCTAATTAATTACGTTAGGGCCCGGCGCCATGGCGACTCGGCTCTAGCACTCTCCAGTCTCGCACGAGCATCGTGAGGATCAACTGCCAGGGACGTAGAAATGTGACTTATGTGAGTCTAGTGAACTTCACCACAGAGATCACTGGGTAATATTCTCTCATCAGCTCCGGTTAGGTGTCTCCTCTGTCCAATCAGGGAGTCGTGCTGGTACAGGAAATACATCAATAATGGGTGGGGGGAGGGGAGGGGAGGGGCAAAGCCAACCCAAAAGTTGTGGCCAAGCACGAGGAGGGAGGGATGGAGAGAGAGAGAGAGAGAGAAAAGAACGCAAACAAGAAAGAAAGAAGAGCAAGAAAGAATAAAGTAAAATGTGAAAAATAGAGAGAAAGTACCAAGGACAAAAAAGGAAAAGAAAGAAGAAAAAGAAAGAAAGAAAAAAGAAAGAAAGAATAAATTAAGAAGGTAAAAGTATAACGAATGCATAATGAAAACAGGGAACTCAGAAAAGACAAACCCGGAAACAGAAAAGTAAAAAAGAAAAAACACAAAAGAAAGAATTAAAGAAAGACAGAAAACTGAGGCAAAGGACAATAAAAACCCAAACAAAGAATAAAAAGAAAAAAGCATTGAACATTAAAATCTGAGGAAATTCAAAGAGAAAGAAAAAAGAAAAAGTAAATAATGAAAACTGAGGGAAAGCACAAAGGACAAAAAGACAGAAAGAAAGAATGAAAGAGAAAGAAAAAAAAACAAGTGAGAAAAAAGTAAACAAGGAAAAAAAAAACAAAGTGGAAAAAAGGTAAAAAGAAAAGATAAAAGAAAAAAAAAATCAAACGAAAGAAAGAGTAAATAAAAACCGAGAAAGCACAGAAGACCATGAAAGAAGTATCGAGTCTCGAGTGTGAGCGAGCGCCCTGTAACAGTCGAGTCTGAACTTCAGTATCATCTGTACAGACGCTTTAACTGTCGGTCAGAATGAGAGAAATCATAAAAAATTATTTATAAATCTGGAAATAAATTAGAAAAAAATGTAAGGAAAAAGTATCAATTATAATGATAGAATCGCGAGCTGAGTGTGACGGTGGCAGAGAAACACTCCGCGAGAAGACCAGAGGGGAACCAGCCTCGGCAGGGAACGCTTCCTAATCACTTAAAGCCGCTATGGGAAAAATAACAAACTTAAAGCTGGAAAAAGTAACTCTGCTTAGCATTATGGTGACTTGAGGACACTTGATGAATCCATCTCTCTGTCTCTCTCTCTCACACACACACACTTAAAGGGAAGTATTCGTTCCCAACATCCCATATTCACACCACCCCATTAACACGACTGTTTCCAAGCCGGAGAGGAAAAAGCATTGATTACACACCATGTAGCATCAACGCTGCGGTGGCTCAGGAAAATCAGTTACCACGTTAATCAGATTTTCATTTCTGATGCTGTGTGTGTGTGTGTGTGTGTGTGAGGCATCATAGTTCCCTGACAGTGAAAAACACTCGGGCTGCCCGGCCGCCAGCGAGTGCTGCCGACTGGAGTGTGAGCGCGGGATATCAGCATCAATAATCCTGCGTGGCGTCGGGAGCCCGAGCCCGGCTGCCAGCCGACATTCCCATCTACTCCACGGATGAATAAGAGACGCCGCTACTCCGACCGAGACACAGGAGCACAGCTGAGCTCTTTTCATAATAACGGTTTAAAGACACACACATGCAGGCTCTCACACACACACACACACACACACACACACACACACACACACACACACACACACACACACACAAATCCAAATGAGTATATATATTATTGAATCTGTACTAGCGTGAACTGAAATCTGCACACACAGAGTTTTTAACATTTTAAACAGACACAAATATAAATATGAATAGGGGACTAAAGTCGAGTTTTGGGACTCGGATCCTGCTGGACACAACAAGAACCTGGTGGTTTAAATTACACGACTGCCTTCGATTTGATGATGTTTTACTACGTCATATGCAGCGTTACTATTCCATAATCATAATATTTTAGAAACATTATTAAGTTTCCTAATTAAATTAATTCATAATTAGCCGATTAGTTGAGATCCTGGGCGTAGGGACAGATGTAGATGTGGGTGTGAATTCAGGTGCAGGTACAAGTTGTATGTTTAAGTGTAGGTGTAAACAATGGTCCAAAAAAAAAAAAAAAATTAAATCAAGGGTAATGGTATGGTCAAGTATTTATTTACTTATTAATTTATTTGTGTGTGATTGCGTGCGTGCGTGTGCGTGTCATTTTGCAAACATACAAAATGATTGTGAATTTTTAAGAACAGGTTTACTGTCAGAACCATCATCTGATCCGTTCACCTGAATAAAAATCTACATAAACATCAAAAATAAAATAAAATTAAAATGAATAGTATTGTAGTTTTGTACGACTATGCACCAGTCTGCCTCTCTCTCGCTCACACACACGAATCATCAAATGACTACATGATTTCACAGCGCGGAAAAATGAGCAGCGCGTTGCAATACTGAATTCTGATTGGCTAATCGCCGTTATTTATAGTTTGCAGATGATCGTACAGTACGTAGAGAGTTTTAAATCGTACATAATACACAGCACTACTAATCTAAAGCGAATGGTAAGGGGGTGGTGGTTTACAGAGGGGAGGGATGACATCCCCCCACACCCCCTCTGATCAAGCCCTGGATGTAATATGTAAGTGCAGATCTGGCTATAACTGTAGGTGGCGATGTAAGTGGGGTTACGGGTTACAAGTCAGGTGTTATTTTAAAACGAGGAACAATTCTTACAGGAACAGTATTGTGTCGAGTGTGTGTGTGTGTAAAACCCATCGAGCTGCATGATGAAACTGTCTCTCATGAAGACCTTCCCAGGAAAGCTAGTTAAAGGTACCTAGTTAAAGGTATAAGTGTTGTGAGAGTAGCTAATGGGATGCCGAGCTGTAGGATTGTACCTGCTGCTATCAGCTCCAGGTTTGGTGTATCCCTCCAGCTCTCCCTCCCACACGCTGTTGGCCATGGCGTTCCCGATAGCCGTCATCACCATGCTCAGCTCCACAGGCCAGTCGTCCAGGTCCAGCGAGCGCACACGGGACAGGTGAGTGCCCAAGTGCCGATGGATCCCTGAGCACTCGATACAGATCAGAGCCCCGAGGTTCAGACTCGCCCAGTCTGGATCTACACAAGGAATAAACAAACAAATAAACAAACAAATATATTCAACTGAAGAAACAGAGAGTGATATCCATTTTGTCAAATCGTGCACACACACACACACGCGCACGCACGAACACACCATACATGCACATGCACATTTAAGAACGCAAACTGAGGAACTCACTGGGGGAGTCGCAGTCCACACAGAACGCGTTCCCTCGCACGTTCCTGATGGACTGGATGGTCATGGCATCGCTCTGGCTCCCTAATCGTGACTTGAGTGGAGGAAGATTAAGTTAGAGATCACAAAGAATAAAACGTGTGTGTGTCTATGAGATATGAGAGAAAAAGAGAGAGGCTTTGTAAATGAAATAGAGAGAAGAGAAGAGACGTTCGGTGCGAAGATGAAAATGGGACCCGTCAGTCTTAATACACAGATTTCCCCTCAATGCACCACATGTACTTACGTTCACTCTGCAAGATCAGAAAGACGAGACAAGAAATACACACACGGAAGAATAAGCTGTTACATGATGTGATATATGATCGAAATATCCTTTTATACACTTTTCTTAAAAATAATACCAGAATTAGTGTCCTTTCTTTTGATTTTGCGAGAAACAGTTTCCAACATTATTGGTCCCACATGCGACCCCTGAGGAACACCCTTCAAATATGTTAGAACTTTAAGCACCTGACAGATGATTTGATCTCGAAATCCACAATGTAACCTTTGTCTAGGTTATGACATACACAAAAAATAAATAAAAGTAAAATTTTTACCTTATTCTTGCTACTTTCACATGACTGTAAGCTGGCAAATATCTGACTCTCGATGGCTTGGACCCAGAGCTCTCTCTCGTCGTATGTAGACGCCTCAAAGTGCCACATCTGTCCAGTGAGTGACACGATGATGAACTCGAACGACTCTTCTTGCTCTGAAAACAAGATGTTTATTTTAAGATTAAAGGTGGTTCAGACTGCGACCGGTACGCGACCAACACCGTTTAGCTTTCCGTCAGTCTCCGGACAAAACAGCGCGCGCACACAGAGAGGCAAAATACATATCGCAGCTCTGGCGCGAAGCTAAAAAGACAGCAACAGAAGGCGAACGCGCGTTCCTGTCATCAATTCCAGTAGCCGCGGCACATCAGCATAATAAAAATCGACTCATTTACAAGGTAAACATATCCATTAGAGCTTTTATCTCATTATCATCCAATCGCATTACAGAGCAGCCCGCCTAACTAGAATCTAATGTGGGTTAATCATTCGGGTCGTGCTAATTTCCACCTCGCAAACACGAGGCGAGACAAAGGGGCGCGTCGGCCGACGCAACAAGAGGCGAGAGGTGAGGAGTGAACCATCAGCTCGGCGATAATTTGCTTGATGATCATTTCACAGCCGTGATGACATTAACGTATTCATAACGATCAGATGGGAATAATTGGGAAATTTAGCTGCTCGGGTCATCGGAATATTTGGGATATAATCTGAAAGTAATTCCTATGTAAACTAACTAAACAAACAAATAAATAAATAAAACCCTCTGATACACAACAATACTTGGAGAAATTCAACAGTAACCAGTTTATCAGTTCGTACACTGATTAACGGCGCAGTTAATGAAATCAATCACGCGACGCAGATATGAAGTGCTACAGAAATCCCACTTTAATTGCTTCCCTATCCGACTTTAAATCTCGTAAGAGGAACCGGCGTGCCAAATAACAGATGTACGATTACACAGAACACGTCTTACTCTTCAAGCGCGGCTCCACAGCCTCGGGGCGAAAACAATAATCCAATTAGCTCGACACCGTCTTCAATTATCTGATTTCATTCACGGGACTCGACTCCAGGCGGGCGATCGATGAAACGGTGCCAGGAGGTGTGTATCTAAATCAAGGACTAAAGGGTGAGGGAGCACCGCCCCGGACACTAGCAATCCTTTGTTTACTTTTCAGGCTGTCCAAGGCTTGAAAAGTCAATTGCAGCGAATGTATCGATGCTAATTATGAGTAAAGATGTCATAATTGTTCAGATACATATAGAAAGGAAACTGAGAGCTTGGTGCCGGAGTAGATGTTTAAACAGTAGATGCGACAGCAGTAACTTGTCTTATGGACGTTCGGATCATTGAGAGTTACCCTTGGCCTCTTGGATTAATTTCTAAACAAACGTCCTGCTTTCTCGTATGCTGTATACGGATTCCTATGGCGGCCCCTCGGTAGATCCTTCTAACAGGTTTTCGTATTTTTCTGGGACGTCAACGCCGTTCGACTAACCGAACGTGACGTCTAATCTCGATTTTCTGCGCCAGAATTAATTTCGCGGCATATAATCCCCAAATAAGGCCGCTCACACCAAATACAGTCAGTTAAGGGGGGGGTGAATACTTCTGCAGGAAGTATCTTGGCCTTGTAGTACACTCGTACACTCATCTGTGTAGCTGTAAGTACAGTAAGAACAAACCGTTACGCCGCGATTAATTTTCATCCCTGTATAAGGCGGCCACTGAAACAGCGTGTAGGCTCATTATGAACTGGAAGCGAAACGAATTTCCGCGACGTACTTGCATGTTGCATAGCTAGCGTGTTTAATTACATGCCGCTGATCAGTCTCAGACAGGGGCGTGCATCTCAACATATTTTCGTTTTATGCTACACGTATATGTGCGCGTTTGTTTGTTTGTTTGTTTAGTTTTCTCCTTCATTGTTCTGTCCTGTTCATGGTTGTGCAGGAAGCTCTGCTCCGTTTCGCCTCGTTCTTCCTCATAACGCTAGCACGTACTCTAACATAATTATCTGGAATTCCGACGGGTCCTCTGATTACACACCTACGAATTTGAACACAGACAATTACCTCGTTGGCTGGTCATCTGAAAAAATTGCCGTTACGACAAGTAATTTCCGTATGCAAATGGAAGAAGCATCATTGGCGGTGCTTCCGAAACACGCGTCAAGCTCGGCAACTTTGCTCGAGTCGCGTCCCCGAGCCGCTCCCGGGTCTTGAGGGGAAACCCGTTTTGAGGAGCTTCCGGAGTAATGCTTTGGACAAACTGTATTAATGCTCGGCGTAAAGGCGCGGGAGTTTTAGGAACGCGCGTAAAAAGAGATCAAAAAATGCCGTATGGATGGCTACGCTGTAGATTTGCGTCAGCAACAAGTTCGCCGGAATAGAGATATAAAAGCGAAGTGGCTGTGCGATTCAATCTGGATGCACTGGCGGTGTAATATACCCTAATTAACACAATTAAACAGGAGTTCAAGATAATGACTAGGGAAGTTAAAGCCTTGTATTTCCTCTCTCTCTCCTGGCTTCCTTCCAGATTCCCATGCATGGCAAATTCAATGGACAGCTTTTTCTTTTCTTTTCTTTTTTTTTCCGGTCTTGCTGGTGTTGTAACTGCAGACGATGCAGGCCATTAGCGGAAGCAGCTTTAATCGAATGTAATTGGAGTCGTTAACCTTACGGAAGCTCATCAGCACTTCGGCATGTGCAAATATTGTGACGTGTAGGGACGCGGCGCTCTACAGGAGACATATGGTGGGCAATCTGCTAACTCAAACGCTATAGAATACGACAATGTGTGTGTGTGTGGGTGGGCGGTGTGTACGGTTAGCTGTTGAGTGAGCGTCTCAGGATTCGCTCAGGTGAATCGTCCCGATTCTGATTGTAGTCTGGGAGCAGATGCTTCGGTCCCAGACCTCCGGGCTTGTAGGATGCTCTCGCGCCGGACACAGCTGGAATAGTCGTCGCGGCCCGATTGCTATTCCGTCAGAGTCCGGTGCCATGATCCATCAAGTCATGTTCGGTGGATTATTGAATCCAAACGTTATTCTTACATGCCACTAATTCTTGACGTACATTATAAAAAAAAAAGAAAAAGAAAAAAGAGAAAAGAGCGAGAGAGATATGGTGGCTGATGAAAGGTGCAAGGTGCTAGTCATTTGCTGTGAATTAACAGGCAGTTGGGAGGAACCGAGTCCGCTGGTGCCATCTGTAAATGTCAGCGCTGGCGCTTGCTCATTTTACACATCATTAAAGGCAATATTCCTAACCTGTATTAGAGCAATCAGCACAGGGCCATTACCAAGACAAGCCTGGGGGGACACAGGGGCAAACAGAGAGGAGGAGAAGAGGAGAGGGGACGACAATGCGCTCTCTATCTCCCTCCAACACACAAGGGTCATAGAAAAACATCCCCGTGCCTACACACACACACACACACACACACACACAACACAACACACACACACACACAAACAATATTCCTGTAATGAGATATACGGACAATTGGATAAGCGTGACCGTCCTCGCCGCCGCTACCTAACACCAGAACTCTCAAAGTCCGACCCTGTGTATGTATGTATGTGTGTGTGTGTCTTGGTGTGAGCGCTTGTGTGTGTGAGACTGTGTAGCGTGGCATGCGAACAATAATCTTGTTATTTCTGCCTCCGAAGTGCGGCCCTCCACAGCAGCTCCATTAGAGAGGCAGGAGCTCGGGGGAGCACTTGGGGAAACGAGAGCGGGTTGGAGAATGACAAAACAAAAGTATTGAGATAAACACCCTCCATTAGGCCAGGCAGTTAAAGCTTCATTTGCTACCGGCCGCTTGGACTCCCAGCGAGGCAAGAGTTAACCCTTTATCCACTCAAACCAATACGGCCAAATACAAAAGATAACCGATACTGCAGCGCAGGTCACTGGTTCCTGCGTCACGATGCGCCGAGATACTGCGACGTTGCTCGAACGCTGTACTCGACAGGTTCTTACAAGACGACGCTAATTGATTGACTTTTTAAAAAAATTTATTATTATTATTTGGTTCCTCCGTAACTCGAGGCCGAGCACAAATAAAACGTACGACGTGACTATGATTCATTTCGTGACACGCTGTTATAGGAAAAACAATCGACCTCAGCGCGGGGGCGTAACGACGTCGCACCTTCCAGTGACGTTATAGACGCCGTGAGACACTAAAGCGACTTTTACAAACAATTTAAACAGTTAAAGGACGACAATTCTGATCAACTCTGCTTAAGAATAACCATCAAGTCCTGGTTCTGACAAGATGTAACCATTACTAGATTAAATCTTCTCTCAGACCGATCCTTTCTAGAGTAGGGAAAAATAAAAAACTTGCTTAAGCCCCCCCCCCCCCCACCCCGAAAGCTACCGCGCATTTGATTTATGATGCTTCAAAACAACTAAAATTCAATTTCTGCATTCAGCGCTTGTGATTGCCTCATAAATGAGATAAACTGATAGCAATTTATTCAAGGATCCAACCCACCTGTCTCACACACACACACACAGTCTGTGTCTCCACATGAGTGCCTCCCATACTTAAGCAATATGTCTGTATTCTGCATGCGCTCGCCAGAACAGACACGCGCACGCTAATAGAACCTTTCAGGAAAGAAGCAAGCGGAAGGAGACGGCGACTCTTGATGGAATGCAAAAGTTTTTTTTTTTCTTTCCCCTCTTGGCCTCCCGGTTCTGACAGCATTCTGTGTGTGGCGGGACGTACCGCCGTCTTTCTGAACCGTCCCTTACTCCAGGAGGACAATGAGAACCCACCATGCCTTGCGATCCCCCTTGGGCCCTTAATGTCAGACATCACTCACTACCAGGCCATTAAAACCCCTTTAAGACCCTTCAATCAGTCAGGAGGCTCCCGCTGGGCTGCGTCACGTCACGTCACGCCGCGCCGCCTCGTCTCGTCTCTTTTTACACCTTTGCGGCTTCTCTGTAGCTAACTAAGACCGGGAGCCGGCTCTGATTTGGCTACGAGCCGGCGCAACAATAACGGCGATGAGCAGAATCATTACCGTCACGACACGGCGGTGACAATTTGTGAAGGACAGCGCACATCAGCGTGATTGAGTGGCCCCCTCGAGTGCGAATAGCCCGAGAGAAACGCTTTTGTTTTCTCAATGCCACCCAATTATGGGTCTTCATTCGTCACGCGGGCCGCAGCGATGGCACGCAGGTGATGAGTTAGTGACATATTATCTCCGTCACCCGAGAACAATGGCATGAATCAAAGCTGTGGAGAAGAGCGCCAGTCATGCTTTCAAAAGAGGTATATGATCAACTGGGAATATTGGCTGCATCACGGGTCGGATGGCAAACAGGTTCCTCCAGGGGTTTATTCCTGCTTTATGTACGTTTGACCTTTTACAGGTTCCTTTCCTCCAGGAATCAAACTTAACATTATGCGGTAGGTTGCATTATATACTGTAGGAAACCTCATTAAAAGCAATTAGAACCAATCAACAACTCGTAGATCGGCGAGCGTGAGTGCGAGGACGTGTCTTACCTTCGTTCCCTGTCGACAGCCCGTCAGGTTTGGTGATCCCTGTGCTCTTTTTCCTCCGGTGCTTTTTGCGGTTGGCGTGCGGCGAAGGCGGTGGTTCCAGCTTGGGACTGGTGGGTCCGCCTAGGCCGGCGGCGGCGCTCAGAGAATCCAGAGTCCCGTTGGCTGGAGAGAAAGAAGACTGCGGGTTAGAGGGATTCGCCGGTCTTACTGGTTGTACGAGGGGTACCGTTTACCCGGCGAACAGCAACCTTGGGTAGAACTTTGGTTGGAGCTCAGTTTTTACAAACTTAACGGCTATGTTTGGTTAAACTTATCGTGTAAACCAACACGGTCATCTCCATTTCTATACTTAAGTATCGAAGGGGGGAAAAAAAACTCTACCACTAATCAGAACCTGGAAATCAACAGCGCTGTGGTGTGATAAGGTGCTTCTTGATACATGCTAACCTGCCACTCCATAATGGCTTGAGTGTGGTGTTTAAGTATGATGGTGTGTCTATGTGTGTGTGTGTGGAGGGTGTCAATAGGCACAATAGGTAAAGGGTGGTCATATTTCTAAGCCTCTTGACACTTGGACATCACTTTTCCATCCCCCTAGGACACCATTATCCACAAGCCCTAGGGCAGAAGGGCCTTGGCAAAGCAGACCTCATATTGCTACACCTTCACACACACACACACACACACACACACACACACACACACACACACACACACACACACACACACACACACACACACGTTCGCACTGTGTGTCAGATCCTGGCAGCCCTTCTATTGTCTTGGCATCAAAAGCTCATTGTGGTGGTACACACTCTATTCATCTCAACAGGCCTGGGGTGGATGTGTGTGTGTGTGTGTGTGTGTGTCGTCTGTGTGTTTGTGTGTGTGGACAGTGGTCTGGGAACATCTGAAAACCCGTGGTGCCAAACACTGCATATTCTAATGGCGGTGACGACCATTAGCCGGCGCGGAACATTAGACCTAATTTGGAAGATCCCTTCAGGGAGTGCAGGCTTAGCGCCGTCTTTAAGAGAAGAGAAAAGAGATGGCACCCATGTGGGGGGTAGAAGAGTCTCAGCTACAGCCCTAACATCTGCCTTGGGCTGCACGCGCTCGAGCACGCGCTGGCATCGAGCTAGGCGCTTCCTGGTTTAAAACATTTTGCGCACTGCATATTTAGATAACTATCTAACCTTTCGCCGTGGTGCGCGGCATTAGCGTGTTATTTAATCAAAAACACATCGAGGTCGGAATACCAGGACTGATCTTCTACATGGAGTGCATGTGGCTTATTTGCAATCATTTGCAAGCTTGGCGTGCAGTGTATAATCACTTATCGTTTGTGCTCCATCACTCCTTATCTCTGGGTTAAAAACTTCCTGGTTCCTGGCTAATGAGTGTCAAAACTTCGATTTGGAATCTTTTTTATTTTATTTTAAATGAAACGCTTTCATCGTTGGGTTTTACGCAGGACCTTTAAAGGTCTCCCAGGAGGGGTGGGAATCTTAAGGGTGGAATTTTTTTTTCTTGAGGAATGAGCGCAGCAAACGCGGAAAACTCTAACACTGTTAATCCACAGAACAATCCAAAATGCAAGAAGTCAGCAGTGCCACACACTCCGTTGTCAAGGAATGGGACGATCCGTTGCCAGAGTCTTGCTGGGCTGCTCCTAGGAATTGGTAGCCTGACTGGCTTGGCAAGGAGATAGCATTTGACTTGTTGACAAGTTAACAACAACGAGTCAAACAACTCAATTTGGGTTTTCATCATCAGTTTTGGAAATGCTCCAAACTAACCCCTTCTAATACCTCCAGCTTCTTCCCAGTCTGGTCATGCCAATTTCCACCTGTTGGCTAAATCCGACCTGCCACCGTACAGCTACCAAGCAGGGATTCCGAACGCCAACACATGCTTTCTCATGTGAGTCATGACCAATCTCAACTTTTGGGGCAGTGTCCGCCCTGGTCCACATACATGAGGTCAGAGACGCCTGTGATTGGCCAGAGTTGCTGTGACTAACAGTGAAGAGAGAACGTTTGCCCCTCTGACCCAGAGCCGTCTCATGACCGAAGGTGCAATTTCAACCAATGGAAAGCGAGCCGCATTACTCGAGTTAACTCTGGCAAAACTTTATCATACGAGACAATTGGCTGAAGCTTTGTTTAGGGTGATGACAAAAAGGTTTAACTTTAGTACAAAGTCGGGTTGTACAGTTTTAATCAGGAATGATGTTGCTCTTAAACTGGTGGATTAAACGGGGGATATTACTTTTAAACTCGTTGCTCGTTAACGGAAGCTAAAAGGTGAAGCCGTTGATGATGAGAGCAGCTGCCGTCCAATGGAAAAGCTCAGTTAGAGCGGCTTTATAATGAATGAATAACAAAGTGACAGAAGATCACTGAATACATGCTGAATTCAAGAGTCCAACTATAATTCTCTTCATCCAGGATGGCCCATTTTGTTTATCCTCCATGTTCTTGATCATAGCGGTTGTTTAATATTGATTGCACTTGGCGTCCTTATAAAACATACGGTTTTTATTGATTGTAAAACCGCCATTGAAGTTTCAGTCAAATTGTTGTTGCGCGACATTCACAATTCAAGCTCCTGTTCATGCTTCCTTCATTCCATTTTTCCTCCTCTCGTCAGGTTTCCTGAAGAAACGGAAACCTACGGCAAACTTTTCCTGTTGTAAAAACTTCCCGCGTTTACAATCTACCGACAGTTAAATCCCTGAGACTGGAGACTCCTTCCAGCTAAACAAGTGACGCTATTAAGAATTTAGAACTCTTGTGAGTTTGACCGATCAGAATCAAGAATGCAAAAGCGGTACAAAAATAAATACTTTACATTTAGGAGAAAAAAAAAATCTAACTAGATTCGTAGATTTCGTAGGTTTGAGATCGGTTTGTGCGCAAGTTGTTGTTTTGCCTTTATCCTCCCACTTAAAGTCCTTTTTCGCTATCACAATTATTATTACAGCGACTAAAGCCGCAAGCAAGCAGACCGTAATTGCTCCGGCGATAAGAACGTGGCAGGAGCTGACGCTTTCTCGTCTCTCGACGCTGCTCCCGTCATTGATATTCATGACTATTAGGTGCCGTTCGCGCTCGCTCGTTCTGAATGGAGAAGCGCGGCGCACAGCTGCCACACACGTTGTGTTCGGCGTCGTGAACGTCTGTTTCAATTTCCACACTCCTCTTCCCCAACAGCCCCCCCGGGACCTATCATTAGCCAGAGCAGACAGCTGGGGGCAGAGGGGCTCCTGAGAACACCGTTCACACACACGCACGCCGTATGGCGCGGAGGGGGAGAACACCCAACCTGTTCGGTGCCAGAGGGTGTATTGTGTGTGGAGCGTGAGGTTAAAGTGGAAGCTTGCCCCTGTCTCTCACACAGGACCTGTAATTCATTCATACGGTTTGACTCGCACAATCAGAGTCAGTCAACAGACGAACGGCACCCGACAAAGCCCCGCGAACCGTAACGGCTACTTGCCCCAAATTAGAAGAGGGTACGACACTAAGCATCACCTATTATGGTTCAGGGAGAGTGCAACTTCAATTACATGGAACCTTTTGATGGTTTAAAGATGGGTCAGTGTTTGCTGGTTCACTTGATTAGAAGCAGACAGGAATTACTCGCACCTCCAAGGTTGCGGGTTCAAATCTCACCTCACCTCAGGTCTTGATAGGTTTTCCCCCCGGTACTCTGATTTCCTCATACATGTGATGAGGGGCAATTTGGAAACGCAAATGAGCCTACGTGCATGAACAGATGTAAGCTTGTCCCCCAAAACCCATCCATGGTGTCCCCCTGCCTAGTACCCCACGTTCCCTGGGAAAGGCTCTTCGGGATAATTGGTATAGATAACGGATGCATGGATGGACTCGAGATAGTGTTTGACACTAGTCTGGAAAGAGTTAACCTGTAGACATACTCCAGACTTTTTCTTTTTTTTTCCTAACGCAGCCTTAGAGGAAAGAGATTAAGAGGTCCGGATAGTCACTCGCCACCTAGTTAACCATCAATAACCTGCAATTTGTCCGCTATTCAAATCTCAGCGCTGACCCGCTTAATTACTACTCATATGTTCTGATGGAGACCGCTTCAAGATTAAGAGCCAAAGTGGCAGGCCAGCCAGCACGGCAGGAAGTGCGGCGGCGAGATCAGTTTGGCATTAGCGGTGCGGGCGAGGAGCTGTAATGAAGCACGGGAGGGATCTGCAGCCGTTCCGAGTCTGAAACCAAGGCTGTTTTTTTTTTTCCCTCCCCCTCCCTTCTTCCCTCCCTCCACCCGTGGACGAGGCGGAGGAAAGAGGTGGCGAGCTAACCTGCAATTACAGCCCATTACCATCCCGGCGGGAGATGGAACTTAAAAAAGTGCTGTGTTCTGGTGATGAGGGCGAAAGGTGGAAACTCATTTCTCCGTCGGCGTAAGTGTGGACGGACTTCCTCCGGTAATCCGAGCGAGACTGCGAAGGGGAATTATATATATTTTTTCCTTCTATGGTGAAGAAACTTGTACAGCACAATCCCCCCCCCCCCCGCACTCCACCCCACCCCACCCCCGCCCGTAATCAAAGGCAATAGCGGCAATTAATGGAAGTAGTGAAAAAGACAGGGGGAAAGAAAAAAAAAACTTGAACACAATCACTACCTCCTTCTTATTATAGTCAATTAGAGCGCGCTAATCAAGGTGCAGGCGGCTGCTCTCGGCAAACGAAATGTCAAACTTCATTACGGCCGCGTTTGCAGCCTCTTCACCCGCCGCGGGGAAGCGGCACACCCCTCCCTCCAGTCCTCTCTCTGCAAATCCCGAACGCACGCTAACGTCAATCGGCAATCACTTTGTTTAAGCGCGCGAGAGGAGTCATGAGCTAACGCTAGGTATGAAGATATCCGGCATTCATCCGCAGAAACCTGACGGCGATTGAGAGTGCCTCGGTTAGCGCAACAATTTTATAATAACCGCTGTTTTTTTTTTTTTTATACCACAGCGCCGCGGAAATCTTGATTCAGCCATGTTCATTTGCTCGAACAGACGAAAATCGTACAACGTGCAATGACATACAATGACTACCGTCGATGTGAGCTCAGCGCAAATGCATCAAGAAATGAGAGCATGTTTGGAAGGAGTCTCCACTGTCGGGCCTTTTTTTGCAACACGAAAAAAAAACAATAATATAACGAGTTGCATTATTTGGGTTTAAACCACTATAAATAAGCAAAAAAGACTGAGATAACAGGAAGTCTAGGGAATGCTCCGCAACGTTAAAAATCGCTACTGATGCTAAGGAGAAAATGTATCAAGTATCGCGCATTAAAACTGTATCATGGTGTGTTTCTGGAGCTGTAAAGTCGGATAACGCTTTGTGCAGTTAATGTAAAACAATCAACTCCACCAAAGCCGGTTAACGTCCGCGAGCTCCTCATCATTTCATAGACGGCGTCGCCCCTTAAATAAAACGGAGAAGCCTGCGTTGTTTGATGCATCGCGCGGTTTTTGAGACTCCATCAATCCGAGAGCGCTCATCGTCTTCCTCCATCATCTACGCGATGATTCCGCGTGCTGACCTTCAACCAGGCGGAGCGGGGATGAGTTAACGACTGCCGTTTGACTCCGGTGTACCTTAAAAAACCCTCTGTAGAGCCTAATTTATGAATTTTGTACGGAAACCGATTCGAGCTGAAGTCGTTCCTCTCGTTCGGCGGATTCATCCGAGTCGCTTTGGGAAGGCGTTTACCTTCTAATTAGAGCTACGCTGCCAAATTGGATTATAATAAGATTGCGCGAGAAGTAGAAGCGTCTAACAGTCTGCAGTCATGGTTCTCAAAACGGCAATAAAATCTCAATAATCCGGAGTTGATAAACAGGCGACCATTTTTGATCACTGTTGAGACTTTATGCTGTAGTTACTCCGTTTTCGTTTTCTCCACTTTCTCAGATTGATTCGGGTTTAATTCTAACCTCGGGATTGCGCTGTCTTGTAAATTTATCCTAAATTTAACGGTGAATTTAATAAAAGTATTAAACAAAAGTAGCTTCAACGAGGGCAATTACTTTTACAGAAGCTCTATTCCTATTGGACGCAGTTAAATAACGCACACATTACAAATGAACTGATTATTAATGAAACATTGCTGTGGTGTAAAAGAAGAATAAAATACTTTTACCCACTATTATAACTACACACTACACACAGAGTAACTTATAAACTGATTTAAGAGTAAAAACTTCAACCTACAAGGTGTCTAATTTTCGGCGCGTAACATTTAGAACCCCTTTTTTCCGCGCCGCGTTTACACTTAAGGTTTCCACGATGGAAATAAAGACTCCGACGGGGACGGTTCAACACTAACGCGCGCATACACACACATACAGAGTGCGGCAGAGCTCATTGGGAGGGCAGCGGCCCTGCGAGTAATTCTGCTTTGGGGTGTGGAGCTGATGGGCGCAGGCGGGGGGCCGATGGCGGCTGAAATTGATTGTTCGACAGGCGGAGAGAGAGAGAGAGAGAGAGAGAGAGAGAGAGAGAGAGAGAAAAGAGAGGGAGTGAGAAAGAGAAGAGAGAAGGGCGAGCGGGTGATGTGTTCAGTCTGGAGCACCACGGGGCCACAGTGTGTGTGCTCGTAAAGAGCGCTCTTTAAACTAGCGGGAGAGAGAGAGAGAGAGAGAGAGAGGAGTGTGGATGTGTGAGGGAGAGAGAGAGAGAAAGGTTGAGTGAGAGACACAAGGAACAGGAAAAGAGTAAAGTGAGTATATGAGTGTCAGAGAGAGCGAGAGAGAGAGAGAGAGAGAGAGAGAGAGAGAGAGAGAGAGCGATGGAGCAGCCACTAATGAGAACGACGAGTGTGCAAACATGCATGGAAATGACTGTTATTCTGTTGATGTGCATTTAAGTGCTTTTTTACTGCCAGCCGACAAAGAGATGGAAATAACCAGTGATGAATGTTGCCCCCGTAAAACATTCATTTTCCCCACACAGGAGGGGAAAAAAAGGGAAGAAAGGAAGGACGGGGGAGGAAAAAAAAGACAGAGAGAGATAGAAAGAGAGAGAGAGAGAGAGAAGTGCGGCATTGTTACGCCTGGCAAATATGTTATTTGACTTCAGTCAAGTGCACTGACAGGACGGAGGAACAGAGAGAGAGAGAGAGAGAGAGAGAACAGAGAGAGAGAGAGAGAGAGAGAGAGAGAGAGAGAGAGAGAGAGACACTGCAGTGGGTGCGTGTGAACACAGCTGTAATTACTGAATTACGATGATTACGGATTCGATTTCGGAGCCGAAAGGTTCACACGTGACGTTCACTTCCTGGTTCACAACGAAACTTCGTCATGAGCCGCTTCAGCCTCGTAAAGACCGTTGTCGAGAAAATCCCCGCTGCTGATTGGCTAGTCGCGCGTCAACTTACTTAATTATATCCGTCCTGTAGGTCTCCACAGCTACGCCGGCGCAATTAAGCCCGTGGGCTTAATTACACAGAAAGAAATCATTTACAAGATAAACAAGAAGAACAAAGTGAGGTAATGACCGGCGAGATGTTACCATAGCAACAGCTGTGTAGCTGTAGCAGCGTTAATAATTAAAGTAATAATAATGATGATAATAACAAACGGGATAAAAATAAAATGTGTTAAGCCGAACACGTTACTACTACTAATCATATAAATAAATAAATAAATAAATAAACAAACACCTCCTATTTCTAATAAAAGCATTTAAACAGGTGTTAATTGTTCAGTAATGACATTTAATGTATATGTGTGTGTGTGTGTGTGTGTGTGTGTGTGTGTAAGGGATGGAGACGCACCCGAGGCACAGCTCGTGTTAACCGCTTCGTTCCACTGCTCAGCGCTGGACACAGAGAAAGAGCGTTGATGCATTCCCTCTTTAGCCCCGCCCACAGAGGACACGCCTAGTCCCGAGGCCACGCCCCCAGACTGCAGAGACGTACTGCTGTTCGAATGAGAAGCGCCTGAAAGAGAGAGAGAGAGAGAGAGAGAGAGAGAGAGAAAATCAGTACATAATAAGTTCATGTATTACATGTCCAATACACAAACACAGACAGATCCATAATTATTGGCACCCCAGTCAAAAAAAAAAAAAAAAAGGAGGGGTCAAGAGTTAATTAGTTTTACGTCACACAGAAAGTATGAAAGCGGGCTTTGGGAATGTTTTTCGTGACGGTGACATTTCTGAGGGAGCGCATGAGGGGATCAGGTTTTACGGAGCAATTTTTGGAGGAGGGTTTTGGGAGGCATGTATTCGGGATGTTTGTTTTTGAGAGCCTTATGGTTTTTTCTAAGGATTTCTGGGCATGGGGCATTATTGAGGCTCAGGTTTGGGTGACGCTAGTGGGTGACATGTTGGGGGAGGGGGATTGTTCGGGGGATTTTCGGGTGCTGTCGGCTTTTTTTTTGCGCCATTTCTCGTTGGCTTTTATTTGGGGGCAGGTTTTGGAGGATATACAGACACTCTCCGGATTTTTTTTTGGAGTTCGAGTAGAACTCAATGGGGTGATTATTGACGGCATTTTTTGAAGCATTTTTATTATTTTTTTTACAGGGCATCATTTTACAGGGCCGTATTTTGGGGTAATTTTTGACCCTATCTGCCTGAAGTGTGTGCAGTTAAATATACATCAATAATAAACAAGCTCGCTGTAGTCATCATGCACTGTGATTAATGATTGTACACTTTCCTCCCCTACAGATGCGCTACACGTCCTCTCCATTTGTCTCTCGGCTGCTCGTTCTCCGTGATGGGGTCTGCCACTTCTCCGTGTTCATCTCTCTGCGCTACATGAGCACTCCTCCTCCTCCTCCTCCTCCTCCTCCTCCTCCTCCGCTCTCTCTCTCTCTTTCTCTCTCTCATCCCCCCTCTCGGTTTCTGCCACTAATTAGCCCTTAATTAACAAGATACACTCGGAACAGTAATTAGCTCTCCCCCCCACTCGCTGCCAGCCACATCCATCTACCCCAGCGGTATTCCCGCCTGCCTCCAATCAGAGGCGCCCGTCATTAGTGCCGAGGCCGGGGCGGGCACCGCATGGCGTCCTCTCCCTCCGCTCCCGCTGCTCCCAAAAAACACACGCTGGCCCTCTCGAACATTTCAGCAACAACCACGCTTTAATGATTTTCCCCTTCGGTTTCGAGTCAAAATGACCCGGTTTTAATTGTTTTCCACTTCTTCTTCTCCTGCTGAAAAAAAAACAACAAAAAAAAAAAACAACTATTTGTATTTCAGTATTTGTTTTAAATGAAGGCTCCGTCTGACCTCAAGGTTACGAGGTTACGAGGTTGAAGGGAAAGAAAGCGTCACATATCATCGTTTAATGATTTGATTCAGGTCAAAACGAGTCATTCAAGGAAAGTAAGAAACGCAGAGGCTGTGTACAAGTCATTAGTACGGCCTCGTTTTGGACAGCAGGGTTTGGCAGAATCATTTTCAGAGCCTTCCTGGAGGTGCCTTCTGGGTAGGGTGTAGATGGAGGCATTTTGGGGTCGGTGTTGAGGGGCAGTTGTACAGGAAGCAGTTATAGAAATGGGTTTTGTTGGGGGAGGAATTTTTGGAGCATTTTTTTTTCTTTCGTTTTAATGGCATGGGAGGATTTTTTGGTAAATAATTTTTTACTAGTGTTTTTTTTTTTTTTTCAAGCTATTTTTAGGAAAAAAATTTTGCGAGGATTATTTTCATAATTATTTTTTGGGCGTGTCTTTAGATTATAAATTGGAGGCATGTTATTGGGGGGGTGTTGGAAGATAAAAATTATATGAAAAATGTCAGAATAGAATATACAGTATTTTTATATTATATTCTAAGGTTTAATTTGACCCTAGGAGTGTGGGGTGGAGGCGAAGCTAATGAAAACCCCTCACAGTAAATAGACTTCATGGCACCTTTTACTCTAAAGTGCTGCAAAATAAAAATGTACAATACTTTAAAAATAAAGTTGATTGAACTGCTAGAAATAATAATAAGAAGAATGAAAAACAGGATGGCTATTAATGCACAAAATAAATTAATAAATAAAAATAAAAACTGAAGATTGGTTAAAGACATGATCCCAACTTTACACCAACCTTCATCTGTCAGAGCTTTTTTTTTTTTTTTGCCCTCTCTTACATCAGATTTCAAATCCAATTAAATTCCCTGAAGTCATGTAGAACCTAATTAAACCTTCCTACTCGTTTATTTGTTGACATTCCAGGAGTTTAAAAATCACTAGAAATCTGAGCAGAACTACGCAGATGGTCCACAAAAATAGTCCCGAAGAACTTTTTTTTTATTAATTTTTTTTTTTTTTACCCCCTTTTATTTTAAAACAAGCACGTTCTCGGCCATCTGTCTCGACGCACTTCGCAGTTAACTTCTCGGGTTTTTGTCTTTTGTTTCCTTTCTCTGCTGCTCTCTCTTCCTGTTGCCTCCCTCCATCGCTCTAATTTAGCGAGCACGCTCCTCAGCGTGAGACAGGAGCTCTCTGCCGCTCCCTCCCTCCGAGAGACGCCCTTCCCCTACGGGCACGGCAAGATTAATATTCCTGCGCCCAACAAGATAATTACCGACACTAATTAGACATGATTATGCGAATTTGATACACTTATTACTCCCGCTAATGGCTACGACGCATTAGGCTAACAAGAGCCTGTGCTAGCTGAGGTTTGCTTAGCGCCGGCGCCGAGCGAGGAGACGCCTCGGCACAATCAGGAGCGATTCGTTAGTAATTGAAAGAATAGAGGGTATTCTTACGCCTGTCACTTCGGTAGACGTGTAATCACATCGGTATTGTTGACGGGAACGTTTTATTACTTCTGTCATAATATTGCCCCTGACTGCTTCTTTGCGCATCTCTCGCCACGTGTTTAAGTGAGAAGGGATGAAATTAAATAAAGCCTCGCTTGCCATTACCGCTCGGATAGACGCCTCTGCTGCTGGTAATTACCGCGTATTGTTTTTATCCCGAGCTTCGCTCGAAGGAAGCGGATTCGGAGAAGAGTCGGCGCATGCTAACATGCTAACAAACTTCATCTCTGAGAAAGCGCTCACCATGTGCTGGGAAGGGAAGGGAAGGGTCCGGAGACGTGAGGCGGAAAATCGCCCTAAATATACGATTTTGAAAAAAAATCTAACCCAAAAGTATAACTTCATATAAAAGTGTATATATATATTGTATATATTTAAAAAATTTACATGAAAAAAAAGAAAAAAAAAGAAATTACTATTCCTAAAAAAAAAAAAAAAAAAGTGCTACATTTTTAAATCTTGGTAAAAAAAAAAATGCAAGAAAAAAAACAAACAAAAATAATAAACAAATTTAAGAAAATAATGTGAAACTTTTATTTAATGTTGACGTCTAAGAAAAAAAAACATTTTTGATTTCAATAAAAAACAAAATAACATGAATAAAAATGTTTATAAAAATACTGATTTTAAAATGTAACATTTTTCTTTATTGGGGTTAAAAAAGCTTATGTTGGCTTAAACAAGCAGAAATCCGACAGCAGCGAAAGTCCTCTTGATTGTGTGTGAAAGGGAACGCTCCATATACTCGCGCTAATCACCTACAATTAGACAATTACACGATTAGATGATTAGTGATTACTTCGGGGTGGGAGATGTGACAAAGCGATCATATCACGACACTTGAACTCATTTCTATGATCTACTACACGCATCACCATCATTTCACGCTTGCTATCAAACTCCTAGCCTACACAAAGCCTTGTACTTTTTTTTTTTTTGGAAATGTTAAACATAAAAATGAGTTCAAATATTTTTCTGTAAGATTCTGTTTAAAATGTTTAATATGACTAGGAGGTTAAAATAGGAAGTGCAAATCTTTACATCTTTAACTAAATCATGGAGACGCGCGGCATCATATTTACACGACGTTATATAATATGATCTTAACACACCTTTAGTTTTTATTTATTAAACACAAATAATAATAATAATAATAATAATAATAATAATAATAAATACCGTACAGTTATGTTTATTATTTGGGAACGTCTGTAAAACACGCAACCTACAATGAATAAAAAAAAAACTGTAGAAGTCGCTTCCTTCACTGCTCTCTTTTCCTTTCTTGATGTTCGTACACACAAGTATAAAAATCGCAGCTCGTCACGTTAGGGAAAAAATTATAACAACAACAAAAAACCTTCTGTGTTGTGATTTCTGATGAGTCTCACGCGCAGGAAAACTTCACGCGTTACTGAATGCTAAGTAGATGGAAAACGCCACACCTCCTAACCAATCAGAATTGAGAGCACAATATAGTTTTAAAATAATTTTTTATTTATACATTTTAGCCACAAACAGACTCGCACAATATCAGCAACAACAAAAAAAAATTAGTTAAATAAAAATGTTAAATTTTAAATAAATTTTTTTTTAACTTTTTTTTTTTTTTTTTAAATTAAAATTTTTTTTAAATGAAAATGTTCATCAAAATTTGGTCTTTTTAATCGACCTATAAACCCAAGTTTTTTTTTTATACGTTTCTTTTTGCAATTAATATTGTGGAACCGTTTCCCTTCCATTCTTGATGCTGCTACAAAAAACTCGTAGCTTGTGATGACGCTCGTATGCAGGGAAACTTTGCACTCCGCACATCCTGGACGGAAAAAACTCCACGCCTTCGATCCCCTCAGAATCGAGACGACACTAGTGCAACGGCGGGAGAACACGTTAGTATTTTTAGATCCGTCCACTTTAAACCTTCGATACAAAACAAAATCAAGCAATGAATCCCTTCAGGAGAACTAAAGTGAACCGTTTGATTCATTAGAGATGCCATTTTACTAACTGCTCTAAAAGAGGTCACATTCATTTAAAACTTTAAGAACAGACCAAAAATAATCCCACTTTTTATTTGCGGTCAGAAGTCTCAGAAAATGACTTTTTATTTTTAACGCTGCGAATTAATGTATGCGTTACTTTAACTCGCCGGGGGGGCGGGTGGGGGGGGGTAGTGGAAGAAAAGAAAGAAAGAGAGAACAAATAATTGACTACGCTCGGCCTCATCTCCATCAGGAATTCAACAATCATCTCTAATTGTCAAATTTGATGCTAATGATTGATGAATTAAACATGTCTCTATCAATTAGTCCCTGGCGAACAATTCTGCATAAAAGGGGAGATAATGTAATTACAAGGAGAGAATAATCAGAGGAAAAATACGGGGTAGAGCGCCGCGCTCGCACCCGCGTCGCCACTTCAGACGTACGCCGCCAGGGTTATTAGAACTCCAGAGATAGCAGACTGACACGGCGTAACCCCGGACACACGTCTGAGGCCAACACACACACACACACATGCGCGCGCGATGATCCTGACCACCACTTTAGATAGAACTTGACAGTTAGCAAGTTAACACAGGGTTTTGTGTATATGCGCGCACACACACACACACACACACACTGTACAGCATTAGGAGGTGTGATGTTCGAGGAGAATAATTAACCACGGTAATGAAGTAAATAATACTTTTTTTTTTACTGATTAATCAACTAACAACATGTATTTATAGTATTCGCTAAATATTGTGGGTTGTCCGCGTATCGCGCTAGCTCATTATCAGGCTTAGACTGTTGGGACGGTCCATGAGGCAAGAACCCATCTAAGGTGTTACCGTATATAACTGAGGCGATATTGACCATCTATTGTAGACATGTGACTACCATGACGTCAGTCACGAGCGACGCTAACCGATCAAAGAGAAACCTAGCAACCGATCGCTTGGTTTCTGCTGATTATCTTCACACGCGGCATGTCGTGGTGGACTCTGTAACTTATTTAAAAGAGAAACAAGCACTTGATAAAAGATAACGGTAATAAGGATGTTCATTTTCAGAAGGTTGATTTGTTATCGTAACCTGGTTACTTCAGATGGAGTACAAATCTGTGATTCCTCATGGGGGCGCAAATGAGACGATGCTAAAGAATACTGTGGAACCTCGGATTGCGAGTAACGCGGTTTAAGAGTGTTCCGCAAGACGAGCAAAGATTTTTAATACATTTTGACTTTAAAAAAATTTTATTAAAATGCTTTTTTTTTTATTTTATTTACAGCAGTGATTCTGTTAGTATGCGCTCACGAGAGTGTCATTAGAGAGATTTCTTAATTTCCATTAAAACACTGTTTCTGTTGTGTGTGTGTTTGTTTTGAAACTTAAAAATCGAGGTGGAGGGAGGGAGGAGTTTTACTGTGTAAGACGAGGCAAGGAAAGGGGCTAATTCCACACACACACACACACACACACACACACACACACACACACACACACAAATACACGCTGCCTGAGCGCACAAACGGAAACACATGTTACCAATTATCTGTTGGGATTAATTTTTTTAAAAGGTAAAGTCCAGGTTAATTTGTTTTATTTTTACTTTATATATTGTATTAGTTATTTTTATGTATTTATTTTTTTGGGCTGTGATTTGCGATTTGGTTTACGAGTGTTTTGGAATACGAGCCCATTTCCGGAACGAATTATGCTCGTAATCCAAGGTTCCACTGTATGCTGAACTAATACTGACATTTCAAGCTTTCTAATCAATCGCTAAGTAACTGTTCCACAGTTCAATCTATGGTAATCTATTGCATTATGAAGGCTGGACAATCCCTTGTAGTAACCAAGTAGTGCCCTTGATCAGAGGTTAGTGAGGGATTTGGGATTCAGCCTGCTGTTGGAAACTTGTTAACACTGTAGTTCATGTCAGCTGTGAAACAGAACAGTTTAAAGGTGATTGGCAACGACTTCGGGGTTGAAGACTTTGGAAGTGATGCTTTAGATGTTTCCTTGGTGAAAGTGATTCCATGACTGGTTTTAAATGTGGGTTTTGCCACTTTCTTCCAGGACGTAACGTCCCTTTTTTTGCAGTCCAGAAGTAGGCGGGACCATGGCGGGCAGATGTCGTGATGTCACGTACAAAAGCCTTTATAAAAGGTCTACATGAGTGGAGCGTCTTCAGGATCTACTTCCAATAAACCCAAAAACATAAGAGCATCAGTGAGCTCAGGCGCCGGTGCTGGGATGGCAAGGTAGCTCCAGTTCCAGTGAAGTTGAGTTCTTGAAAAGGAACTGGAGAGGCTCAGTTTCATCCCAACATCAGTCTTCAAGGAGCTTGAGACAGAGACATAGGATCAGGTTTGGACCTCTGAGCTCCACTGAAGGAAAACGGTCACGCTGCAGACATGCTCTTGGCAACACATATATATTTTGCAAAGTGCTATAATTCCAAAATGTAACTGTGTACAAAAAAAAGGAGAAAAGCACTTTATCCATTAACAAATTAAATTTGAACTGTAAATAAACAGAAGAGGAATAACCCTCCTCCGTGATGCGTCGAGTTTGTTCGGCATGGCGGATTGAGTTGTGGGAAAAAAAAAAACCCTGAAAGCCACGAGACGCTGTCAAGATTCACAAGACCGAACAGAGGCGAGAATTAGCGAAGAGGGCAGATTAGCAAAAGGGAGGGCGGCCATTTTTCCTCATTCCTCCTTGTTTCTGTGGCCTTTCAGACGGCTGATGAGGCGTGCGGTCACGGGGCCGCGGAGCCCTGACCTCTGAGAGCAACTGCTGCCATTATGTACAAGTGCGGAGGATAATGAGGCGTCCATGCTAATGCGGGGGGGGGACTGGGTCTGCGGCGAGTCAGTATAGCGCGGTGTGTATCGTGTGCCGGGGATGAAGGATGGAATGATGCGTGACGATGTCGAGCATCAGCGACACTTAAGTGCTTGTAATCGTAACAAAGCGTCCGGGCTGAAGGGAGGCTCCGGGTACGAGTCGACTCTCGGGTCTCTACTGAGGGATTTAATCTAATGTACCTCCGTTTGGGTTACGTGTAATAGTAAAGAACGCCGCTATGGTGAAGATTCCTGTAACTGCAGAAGGAGTCTCCAGCGTCAGCGGTTTCTGATATGGATGTATGGAAAACCGTTCACGTTACCAAGAAAGTGTTTTTAAGTTTTTACGTATGTACGTGTTAGAAACCCCTGACACTTTAGTAGGTTTAATGTTTTTCCTTCTCGTCGTGCGCCGTCTAATGACTGACATGACCCGTTTACAAAGCCAAATGAACATCACAAATTTGTGAACTTCTGAAGGAAGGTGAGAAACTTTTTTATTTATTGGAAGGGGGGAAAAAATACAGCAGGTTTTTTATTCATAAACAAAGTTAAACGTTTGAACTATTGTACAGCTCACAATACAAGAAGACAAATCCAGATTTTTTCCACACTTTGCCCAAAATCACAGATAAGAACTCGTCTGAGGAATAATAACGTGGCACGATTTCTGAATACCTGCAAACATTTAACAACGTCAAATAAAAGAGAACGTCCAAGGCACGTGTCGGTCACGTCTTTGTGATCGTCTCTGCGGATAAGCCGAGCGCTGAGACGGCACCATCGCGGGAACCTGCGCGGTTCCAGACGGCGCTCTCGGCGCTCATCGATTAAGGCTGAATGGCAGGACTATTATCGCTTCGCCATCACGTATCCGTCTGCGGCGACACTAGCGAGGCGTCGCATTTAAAAACGGTTCCGGTGAGTACTTAGCAGAAAGATTAGGACGGGCCTCGTGTAGACAGACTCCTTTTTACTCCGTGGACACATGCGTTCATTCATTTAGCCTCCCGTCGTGTTCCTTCTCTATCTTTCAAACGCCTCCCTTCCACCACTCTCCTAAAGCATCCCTAATGGTCTTCAGTTCTGCAAGTGTGTGTGTGTGTGTGTGTGTGTGTGTGTGTGTGTGAGAGAGAGAGAGAGAGAGAGAGAGAGATGTGGGGGATGAATTACAAGCAAAAGGGAACGACAGCACTCAGCTAGAGTGCCATGAATGAAAAATTACCCCTTTGTTCGCTCGCATCAATTGCATGCCTAATGAAATCAAAATCAGATTGCATAATCAAGTGTAGGACCCGGACTCGGGCGGAGAGCCACGGAGAGCCGCAGCCTTCTCTCCCCTTCTCTCGAGTGGAAATTAACACCAGCTCAGATCTATCTGGAGGAGGGGGACAGTGTGTGTGTGTGTGTGTGTGTGTGTGTGTGTGTGTGTGTGTGTGTGTGTGTGTGTGGGGCACTGTTGCAAAAAGAAAAAAAAATGGTGTGATGAGTTTAACACTAGAATTAGTGCTCGCAAAACTTCTTATCATCAAAATCCATCACACGTTTGTATCCTGTTACACCGAAGAAACCCAAGAACGTCTGCGATCTTCTCAATGTTTGGACAAAGTTTATCGTTAACGGCGTGTGTGACGAATTCGCCGGTTTCCCGGTTTCTTTTCCCGTCTGATACTCTGACCGGAAATCTAAAGAGCCAACAAAATAAAAACAACTACGGGAATCCCACAGTGCGAGGCGCTATGGAGCGCACAAACACGGGGCCGGTACTTTTATTTCTTTATTTGAAATCAGTAATAATCTCCCATTAGCACTTAATAACCAGGGAGCGACTGACGACGGTAGCTACGTGCCGATTCGGTCCGTATTGCCGTTCCATAAGTATCACGATTGACTGAAGATTCCTAAAAATAGATTAATTCGCTTCGACCAAACAGGACATTGTGCTGCCTGAGTGTGTGTGAATAGTTTAAAGTGGGCCACCTGTAGGATAATAGAGGAACTGCAACTGTTAACATGTCTTAAATGCAAACATGTATACATAAAAATAAAAATAAAAACTATTTTGGAGGCAATGCACGAGTTACCACGCAAAAAAACCCGCGAATCGACCCCACCACCCCACCCCGCCCCGAAAAAACATTTCTACTACGAGAAGTTCTGTTCCGAGAGCTCGTTCCTAAGTCCAATTTGTTCGTAAGTCCAACAAACGTTGTGTAGGACATAGAATACTAAGACAATCGGCTATACACAGTGTAAGACTAACACGTTCCATGATCTGGTCGTTGTTCTTTAGAATCAGATCTTGGAAAGTTTGTAACTCGAATGTTCGTTTGTAGGCGACTTACTGTACTGTTTAAACAGAACGATTGCTTTTAACTCGTGCTAACATGGGTGACTGGGCGGGTAGTGAGCATGCACGGTGATTAGGGAGCCATTTTGAGGGAATTTGTATCCCCCCCCCCTTTTTAAAAATTTTTTTATTTGTATCCTTTAAAAAAAAAAAAATTTGTATTTGCCTTTGAAGTAACTCGTGAATAAAATGTCGCTATAAGTGACGTGTCATGCACCCATCGTACGTGCGTTACGTAGATCCGGGGTTCTGTTTTTCACCTCTACAAATCCACCCCAGTCTACATTTTTTAATAAAAGTCATTTCTCCAAAACCCTGCTGAATGCCTGAGATTTTCAGCCCATTTAAGCCAGGAATCAAGATCTTTTGTTTTGGACTTGATCCAAAATGCTAAAATTCCCAGAAGCCCTCTGAACACCACAAAAGCAATTAGCCTGGATGCTGCTTCCAGAGAACCCGCGGCAGACCGCGGACCCCCCGCCAGAACCAGCGTCTAATTTTTATTAATTACTTTTAATGTAAGCCCCCCTGAATCCAATTCCACCTTTACCTCGCCTCATCTCAGGGGATCCCCCACGAGGGACGTACGAGACACGCGTCTTTACTTCCGCTTGGCTAACGAAACGGAGAGACCCAGCCGCCGCGCCTCCACCGGATCCAGGCGTCCAGGAAAGCGCTCTACTTTACTCTAACTAGAAGCCCGTGTTAACATTTAAATTTAGTGGAACTGGAGACTCTTTCCAATAACAGTGAATGAGGGGCCACATACATAATGCAACGTTGCAGGGAGAGAGAAAAAGTGGGCGTGTCTCAGTAGGTAAGCATTTCTCGATTGTTGCCAACAAGAAAATTGAAACATGATATTCGAATAGCCTTAAATATTGGCATTTTTTATATACATAAAATTTTCATAAGAATTTTGTATGGCATTAGTTAAAAATGAGACACTATTTTATGTACAATCTAAAACCCCCCCCCCCCCCCCACACCTTCCAGTATGTCCTTTGCCTTTCAGTAAATTAACTTGAAACGAAATAAAGAAAAACTTTTTTGATGTTTGCTTGGATGGCTAATGTGTAAACCGTAAATATTGGCACCTCTGTAATTAACGGACGCGATTATCTACATTATGATCAAAGTCAGCCAGCAAACACGCCATTGAAATATATGTTAGACGCAGACAGATGACCAATAAATGGATAAACTGTGATTTACCGCTACGGTTTCAAAAAGTTGCTTATTAATCACGGACCTGCTTCGCTTGACTTACTGAGAACACGATCGCTCTGGAAAGTTCTGGAAACTGTGGTCCCAGGACAAAGGTCACGATGAAATGAATTGGGAAAACAAACAAACAAACATGGAGTTTCCTCTTGGTTCAGAGGTCCTAGCCTACGGGCCTGTATCGAGTCGCGTTAAAGGTGAAAGCTGGAAGCACTGACCTGTGGCGCCGATGCCGAGTTGTAGCGTGCTCATGTCCTTGGTTAAACCGTTGCTCTTGGGGCTCGCGGTCGGCGCTACAGTAGCCACGGCTCGAGGCGGCCGTTTCCCTGGGACTTTGACCGTCGTCCGGAGCAGATCGATCTCTTTCCCGTGAACATTCTGCATGTAATCCTGCATTTAAAAAAAAACAAAAAAAAAAAAAAAAAAAAACAAGAAAAAAAAAACAAAGCAATCTGTTTAAAAAGCTTACAAATTGGGTCGAGAACTTCTCCAGCAATTTGTAAGAAAATCGAGCACTTAGGTCACAACCAAGTAGCGGTTGAGATCGCTTTTTAAATATCCCAATTTCACCAAAGAGGGAAAAAAAAAACCCACACAATTAACTTCACCTGCATCTCTGCTTCAGCAGATTAGCAGAATTAGCACTAATGATCGCAAAACAGGCTCATTCCCATTTAAATCCGGCCATTCCATTTGGATGGGGTGTTTGCACCGACTCAAATGGGCTAAGCCAAGGTGAAAATCACCCTGATCAGCAGAAAGGAAAAAACAAAACAGAGGAAGCGCGAGGAGAACAACAACAACAAAACGTGCAGAGACGCCGGCCCCCGAAAAGCCTCCCGCCAACTCCGTTGCGTTTTTACTGCGCACCATAAAGCACTAATTTCTTCAAAAGCCTCGCTGCTAATTACCCAGTGAGCGCTCTCATTTCACTTTATTGCAGGAATTAACAGCCAGTTCGAGGCGCAGAAAGCTATTAAGATGTGTGATTAAGCCATATTCAATTAGTTTCTGCAAACAATTTAATTGATGTAGCAGACAGAATTAACAGAAGGGGATTGTGGGACGGCTCTGTTGGCTGCAATGCAAAATTAAACAGTTTCTCTCTCTCTCTCTCTCTCTCCTGCTCTCGCGCTCTGCACCCTCACTGCAGTTAAATGGTGTGAGTAACTCATAGAACTTGCGTGGAAGCTCGAGCCACAGGTGTCCAGGCGCTAATAGCTTCCACACGAAGTAACGACGCTCGAGCCGAGAGCCGCCTGTCGTGTGCAGCGCATCACCCGATCGAGTGCGCGGCCGCGGCGGAATCCAGAGAGATATACAGTACGTTCACTTCTTCACATCAGCTAAAAAAAAATAAAAAAAACTTAAAATGATGATTTCATGATTATTAGTAAATGCTGCCGTTTAAAGAATGATATGTTTCATCATACGCCGTTGCTAGATTTAAACAGGCGCCGCATCAAGTGCTATTTTATAACCGAGTAGCTGATTAAAGTGTAAAAGTGACAAATCTGTACTGATTAACATAATTATCCCTATTAGGCTCCTTCCAAACTAGAATTACGTGTTTATTAAATAATACGTCGTATTAAAGTTTTATATATTTAATATGTTTATATATATATAAAAGTTTTATATATTTATATTTAGATATGAACCAGCTTTTTCTTGTTTTTAAAATTAAGCAACATTCCATTGTTCATTTATATTAGTGTATTGTTATTATTATTGTTATTGTTATTATTATACATATCTTGTGCCTTCTGATGATGTTTATTATTATTATTATTATTATTATTGCTGTCAAATGAAATAACATTCTGGATTCAGTCTGTATTTTCTATCCCATGATTTTTCAAAGGTCCCCCCTGAAACTCAACCCCAACAACACACGGAGTTTCCCTACTTAAATATGGACGTGAGTTTAGAAGTTGAGTTTAAAGTTGAATTCAGGATAACTCAGAATCACTACACAGCCAGCGAACGTTTTCCGTGGCGTTTATGGAACGAGTCTCCGCTTTTTATTAAGTGACAACACGTCCACCACTTCATAACAAGCAATAACAGGAACTAACGCACTAAAAAGTACAACTTGACCTTCATTAACCTTTCAAAAGTTGTCATTCTTGACAAAGCATTAGTCCATGTGACGAATAAAACACCTCAGCATGTCCCGTCATAGCTATAATACTATAGTCACAAGGCGTTCAAGTCAAACCGGGACTTGGGAGAAACCTTTTTCCTGACCTCACTCGGCCCATTTCCACGTTAGGACCTTTAATGGAGTTCCTGGGAGGCCGGTGTTTCAGGTGTAAAGCAGGCGGTTTGATCACGGCTCCGGTGTACTGAGAAAACTTTCTACCTTGATGGTGTCCAAGCACCAGTGAAACACTGGGAGAAGTGCATCAGTGTAGCAGCGGATTAAAGGGAGGTTTACTCTCAGGACTGTTCTGTTACTCTGCACAATCAGAAGTCCCGCTTTGACTTGAACATCCCCTGTATAATCTTAGCGTTCCTTTACGTATGCAAGCTTGAGTTATGACTCCGGATTTAGTAATTCAGAGAACACACACACACACACACACACACACACACACACACACACACACACACACACACAGTCATTCCTGATACTTAACCAACTTAAAATGCGTCACGCGGCAACACTGAAGATCCGACCGGATGGTAACAGGAAGTGATCATCACTTACGTGTAAGCTGGGATGGTAGGTGAGGACGCCATTGTCGCACAGCGTGACGTACTTCTTTTTCCACTCTTTATTCAGCGATTTACCGCTCCTCTTCAGCAGAATGCCCTGCGAGACGCGAACAAAGAAGCACAACGAGCTCATCATCATCATCATCATCATCATCATCATATACATTTTTTATTCTGTATAAAAACACATCAAGGGAAGTGAAATTGTGCGATTTTATGTATTGATTTTTATTAATATGATCTCACGTAGCAGAATATACAGGGATGGTGTACCTGAGTGATGGTTCATTAAGGGCTGATTCAAATTTTTTGCCCCCAACACACGATCCATTTGCCCCACAAAACCTTCCACAACCAGAGATTTTATTCCATATTTATTACGAGCTAATATATTTCTTCTTAAAAGGGAAAAAGAGTTAAATTTGAAATTCAGCCTTATTCATTTTCAATTAATTGTCATAAAAGTCATACGCTGTTTAATAAGCTGTTTTTTTTATTTTACGATTTTAATTTCAACTTTGTGTCCTTCAAACTCTATTTTAGCAATTTATTCTATTTACTGTTTCTTTTTCTTCCCAGCAGCTTATTTTTTTTAACAAACTATATATTTTAGAATTTTCTCAGAGAAACATGTTCCTCATATTGAATCTTTATTTTTATATCACTGTATTTCATCCTTTTTTTATTGCTTCTTTTCCAAACTTTTAAAGGTTCCTTTTATTATTTAGTTTTTCAAATCATATATTTTCATTTCGTTATTTTTGTTCTCTTTCAGAATTGATTATTTCTTTATCATTATCTTTCCTTTCAAAATTTATTTAATAAATCATTTTTTGTTTTTTTTTCCAATATTTTTTTCTTAATTTTTTTTTTAAACTACAAATGATCTGTTTTTTTTTTTAATTATCCTGTTATTTAACGTTTTGTAAAAACAATTTTACAACTTCTGTTCTTCTCTATTATCATTATTATTACTCTTAGTCGCACCATTAGCTCCACCTCGACTGCTCCTCTTACTCATGCACATCTCCATCGCTCGGCTCAATCCAAAAGCAGAGCTAAACCCTAAATCCTATTTGCGTCGAGCCTCCCTCTGTATGCATGAGCCTGCGGTGGTGGCGCTGAACTCGGGCAGACCTTTGCGAGCTCGGGATTAGACCGTGTGATCCGAGCTTCTTCAAAGTCCCCGGATTGTTCTCTTATCTCCCCCTCGGCTCACCAGGACAAACAAAGCAAGGCCGCGAGCCTGAGGGGGCCAAACACGAGCGTGAGGGGGGTCTGAGGGCTAATCAGGGGGATTAGGGCAGATTTCATGTGCTGTTTAACACTTCAAGTGGGAGCTCCGGGCCTGTGTGTGTGTGTGTGTGTGTGTGTGTGTGTGTGTGTGTGTGTGTGTGTGTGTGTGTGTGTGTGAGTGTAGCTTAGCCGTTTTTAACAGGCTAGGAAGGGGGTCGACTCACAGGAACTGCTCATTAAGAGTCGACCAGGGGTCAACCGGGCATTAGGGTGTTTATCACACAATCACACCTAATCCTCACATCACACACTTCCACTGATCTCTCCATTCTTCTCCTGACCTCCCTACACATTTAATGCTAAATAACAGACAGTCTGGAGAATATGAGCATCATCAGCTTCCTCTGGGCCGTTTAAGCTCGAGTCTCAACGGCAGGAATTTGTAGCTTTAGACTTTTTATGTAATTATTTATAAACATTTAGCAAAAAATAAATAAATAAAAGATCAGAGCAAATGGTTCCACTGTAATACTTTTTTTAAATTCATATTTTAAAATGCTGAAACACATGAATGCTTTTGATCTAAATTAACTGAATGTTTGCTGAACGTTGTGCTAAAGAGCCGCTGTAAAGCCCCAAACAGGACACGTTGCACCTGTCGGGTATAAAAGGGTAACAATAAGCCTGTTGTTTTTATTGCAGATATACAGTTGTGTTATATTTTGGAGATGTTGGTCTGGGATAACTGCTTATTGGACTCTTGATAGCATTTTGCTCTAAATGAAAGTACCACTTCAAAAATACTAAAATATTTTGCTCCGCCCCTTCTGCTATGAAAATGCTAAATGTTTCAGAGTTATTAATTTTACAGTCTTACACATACACAAGAGTAGAGTTTTCTCTCTGATACTTTGGTTATAAATTGAGTGTCGAGGTGTGAAATGTAAAAAAATAAAATAAAAAAAACGCACTTTAATGATGTTAATGACCCGTGAGACCCGCAGATTCAGTCTGTTGTGTTTTTGTCATGGAAAGTAGGACGGGTGAGATCTTAAAAAATCAAAAGAAATTAGTTTGATAAAATAATGTTTTTATAACAAAAAGAAAACAAAACGAGATTTAAAAAACGACATATAAAGCTGTAAAAAAAAGGGGGGGGGGGAAACTGTATCAAAGTCAAAATAAACCTAAAATCTATAGACAACAAAAAAAGGAAACAAAACTTCAAACCCCAAAACAAACCCTACAAAATACCCCACCTGAAAAAAAGATAAAACAAACAGGAAATGTCAATGAAAAACATAAAAGAAAAATTTAATAAAACCACCAAAACAAAACACCCCAGAAAACAAACAAATAATAATAAAAAACACAAAAACAAAAAAGCCCCAAACCCACAACAGCAACAACATCAACACAAAACAAAAAACATAGAAATAATATTAAAAAAAATAAAAAAACACACAAAAACAAACCCTGTGTATCCCTGCCACAAAAAAGGCCAAAACAGACAATTTTAAACAAACAAACAAATAAAAATAAAAAAGCCCCAAACCCACACCAACAAAACAAACAAAAAGTACCAGACAAAAAAAACAATAAAAAAGTAAATTAAAAATTTAAAAATTATACTAAAAATAAAATAAAAAAGGGAACGATAAGATCAAATGTCAATGTTACCGAGCTCGTATGTCTACATATGAACGTAAATCTTTAAATTGCATCTAGAATCATTGGTTTATGAATAACGTCAGTCATCTAAAGAATAACGGATGAATTATTTCCTCCAATATATTTATTCACACTTTTAAGCTCTATTGACGTGTACCGTTCACTATACATGCAGTAAACTATCCAGACAGTCCACTTTTCTTCTCTTATTGCCCAAATAAAAAGTGTCAACATCCTGTCAGGAGACAGAGGGAAGGAGAGAAGAGGAGAGAGGAGGAGAGAGAAGGAGAGAGGAGGAGTGAGAGAAGGAGAAAGGAGGAGTGAGAGAGGAGTGAGAGAAGGAGAGAGAAGTGAGAGGAGGAGAGAGGAGGAGAGGAGGAGAGAGGAGGAGAGAGAAGGAGAGAGGAGGAGTGAGAGAAGGAGAGAGGAGGAGTGAGAGAAGGAGAGAGGAGGAGAGAGAGGAGAAGGAGAGAGGAGTAAGAGAAGGAGAGAGGAGGAGTGAGAGAGGAGTGAGAGAAGGAGAGAGGAGGAGTAAGAGAAGGAGAGAGAAGTGAGAGGAGGAGAGAGGAGGAGAGGAGTGAGAGAAGGAGAGAGGAGGAGTGAGAGAAGGAGAGAGGAGTGAGAGGAGGAGAGAGGAGGAGAGGAGTGAGAGAAGGAGAGAGGAGGAGTGAGAGAAGGAGAGAGGAGTGAGAGGAGGAGAGGAGTGAGAGAAGGAGAGAGGAGGAGTGAGAGAAGGAGAGAGGAGAGGAGTGAGAGAAGGAGAGAGGAGTGAGAGGAGGAGAGAGGAGAGAGGAGGAGAGAGGAGGAGAGAGGAGGAGAGAGAAGGAGAGAGGAGGAGAGAGAAGGAGAGAGGAGTGAGAGAGGAGGAAAGAGGAGTGAAAGGAGGAGAGAGGAGGAGAGAGGAGGAAAGAGGAGTGAGAGAGGAGGAGAGAGGAGGAGAGAGGAGGAGTGAGAGGAGGAGAGAGAAGGAGAGAAGAGGAGAGAGAAGGAGAGAGGAGGAGTGAGAGAAGGAGAGGAGTGAGAGAGGAGGAGAGAGGAGTGGGAGAGAGGAGGAGTGAGAGAGGAGGAGTGAGAGAGGAGGAGTGAGAGAAGGAGAGAGGAGGAGAGAGAAGGAGAAAGAAGGAGAGAGGAGGAGAGAGGAGGAGAGAGGAGGAGGAGGAGTGAGATGAGGAGAGAGAAGGAGAGAGAAGGAGAGATGAGTGAGAGAGGAGGAAAGAGGAGTGAAAGGAGGAGAGAGGAGTGAGAGAGGAGGAGAGAGGAGTGAGAGAGGAGGAGAGAGGAGTGGGAGAGAGTGAGAGAGGAGGGAGAGAGAAGGAGAGAGGAGTGAGAGAGGAGGAGAGAGGAGTGAGAGGAGGAGAGAGGAGTGAGAGGAGGAGCGAGGAGGAGAGAGGGGTGAGAAAGGAGTGAGAGAGGAGGAGAGAGGAGTGAGAGAGGAGTGAGAGAGGAGGAGTGAGAGGAGGAGAGAGAAGGAGAGAGGAGTGAGAGAGGAGGAGAGAGGAGTGGGAGAGAGTGAGA
>JAAGKR010003448.1:0-74550 GCA_011419295.1 Clarias macrocephalus | reverse complement strand
TGTGTGTGTGTGTGTGTGAGTATGCAACTATGCATCTTTCTCTATCTCTGTCTCACACTCTGGCTCATGGCAGTAGCTGAATGAACAAATAAAAACACCTAAGTAGGATGACGGTAGTAAGTGACATGTGAGAATGATCACACCTTACTTGCTGTCCACTGCTGATCCTCCACCACGCCCCCACTGCCACAGAGACTAAAAAATGCTAAATGTTTTCTTTTTATTGCTTATGTTAAGGTTAGGTTCAGCATGAATCATCAGCATTAGGTATTGTGTCAGTCAAAGAATGTCTGTGCATGTGTGTGTAGGAGTCTCCAGCTCGGAGGAACTGACGTCAGAGCGAGCACATACAACACTGGAGAGCGTGTTCGAGACATTGCGCAGCCTGGGCCGAGCCCGAGATCACCTGAAGCAGCTCCGCTCAGTGTACAGAGCCAGCGATCGTGCACACCAGGTAAGTGCTTCTGCAGCTTTTGCACACTGACTGTACAGTGTAACACACAGCACAGATGTATTGTTCAGTAAATGTCAGTAATTGTCAGCCAAAGCCTCTTACCAAGTCGGATATTTTACAATAGCAGAGTGACATAAGATTAATAAACCTCAGATTATTTGTCAATACTTAACACTTACAAGTAAACAAAATCCACTGCTAAATCCCACACTGCATTAACTACTAAATAGTATGCTCTAATAGATACTAAATCCACAGATAAATCCCACCGTGCACACTAAACTACTAAGTAGTATGCTCTAATGGATGCTAAATCCACTGCTCAATCCCACCCTGCATTCACTTCTACATAGTATGCTCTAATAGATACTAAATCCGCAGATAAATCCCACTCTGCACACTAAACTACTAAATAGTACGCTCTAATAGATACTAAATCCATGGCTAAATCCCACCCTAGTCTACCAATATAGTCTTTTTCTGCTAAGAGATAACTTTACTAAATTTGCACAATTATTTCTAGAAACAAGTGAAAATATAGTTGCAAACGTGTTTCTGCATGCATGTCTGTGTGAGAGAGAGAGATGTGAGTGTGTGTATGTGATATATGAGTGTGTTTGTGCATGTGTGTTTGTGTGAGTGTGTTAACATTTGTAAAATGTGTATTTGTGATGTGTACGTGTGTAGAATTGGCCACAGATGCTGAAAAAAAAAGCCTCACACTATGATGTTAGTCAATGTGATGTCACTGAAGGTGTCACTGAATATAATGTCACTCAATGTAAGGCAACAGAGAAAATTATTAACCACTTTTCAGCGTAAGTTTAAGGCATTGTCACGGCTGACCTTTTTGAGATATTAAAAATCCCTCTACAATTTTGCATCCTCAGTGTCATTAGATAACATGGGCCCAATTGGCAATCGTATAAATTCCCTAGGAGGAGTATATCAAAATCCATTCGGTGCGTTTTTGCGAACGACCCAAAATAACTGACTTCCTGTTGAGTTGAGGCCATGACTTGCAGGGCAAAAATTGTTTAGCTCAATGAGCTCTAAATGTATACCAAGTTTTGTGTGTATACGTGCACAAAAGATTGAAATGAACATTTAATATATATTTATATTCATATAGCCAAATATATATTTGGTTTATGAAATTGCTACAAAATTATTGATTAATGTGACCATGTTCAGGATATTTTCACTTTCTAAAATATAAACTTTGATTATAAATCAGTTGCGAGTACGCAAGGTATAGAACGAATAATCAGTTGAATGAAAAATTTACTTATTGCCCTTTTAACAATTCATAATAATAATGATAATTTGTGTTTATATAAAAAATCTTACATATTGCAGTGGTTTTTATGAAGTGTGTGACAGCCTTTCAAAACATGCTCTGAACCTTAACAAGCATTTCTGTCATGTTCTTTGTTCTTCACTTTCTGTCCTCTCTTACACCCATACAATTCTCTCTCTCTCTCTCTCTCTCTCTCTCTCTCTCTCTCTCTCTCTCTCTCTCTCTCTCACACACACACACACACACACACACACACACACAAACACACACACACACAAGCACACACAAAGTCACAGTTACTCAGAGACATATTGGACCTTGGCAAGCTGTGAGTCTGTGTGCGTCACTCTGAGTTGATAAGTGTATTGTGTGTTTGAGGAACAAGAACTAGCTTCTTGTTTCTTTCTGTGTGTGTGTGTGTGTGTGTGTGTGTGTGTGTGAGAGAGAGAGAGAGAGAGAGAGGAAGAGAGAGATGGTTGAGCAGGTGAGGGAAGAAATAGAAATCAAGAGAAGGCAGAAAAGTGACAGTTACATAAACTACCTCTGGCTCTGTACCTGTGAAATGAGTTCCAAGGATGTCCTGATAAAAAGGAATTGTGACAAGTAGGAACATAAGGAGAGAGGGAGAGAGAGGGAGGACACTTTGTGTCTCTTATTCAGTAGACACCTGCATGATAGACAACAGGAAGTACACATTCTCATTTAATTTGAAGAACAGTTTAGCCGGTGTGATTTTTACAGGAAGCTTTTTTAATCTGTTTATCTTAACCCGAGCACAAAAATGTCAAATTGGCAGAAGGGGGAAAAAAAAACAAAGGTCATGTTGACATTGGAAATAGCATATGCTGGTTTTGGAATAAATGAAAGTGCTGTTAAGGAATGCGAGTGCTATTAGTGGCCTTGCTTTGTTCTTGCTGCGCATATGCGAGTTTGCGTGAGAGGGAAAGGGAAAGGGTCTGGCCTGCCTTGATGACATCACCGTCTGCTCTGTGTTTTTCTTTTCCTTTTCAATACCCAGAGGTCACAGGCCATGGCGCGCTCAGGAAATCATCACAGCACAGATTTTAAAGACCTGGCATTACTCATGCCAAGGTTTGCGGCATTGGCGCTTGAAATTATTTTTCATTACCCTGACCGTTGGCACGTTTGTATATTCAATAGACCGACTAGCTTTTTTTTTCATAGGCTCATGCCTGTCTTTGAGACTGAAAGGCTTAATAGGGTCTTTTTTTTCCCTTTAAGTAGTTTTAAAGAAATCTTTTGGGGTTGGAATCGAGGAGAAATACTGCACCAAGTTCATTATTTTTGAAGCTGCAGTCCTGCATTAGGTTGCTTGGTTATTACTGGCAAATGTACATTTTGTACATCTATTGCATCTTTTCAGTTTCATATAATATAATTACTATATAGGTGATTTTTTTATGTGTTCCTGTAAAAAAGCATCAATATCAGCATCTCATGTCATCTGCCGTCATCACACTTTTCCTCCAATCACATCTACTCCTAAACAATGCATGGGAATATAACCAAATTTTCAATGAGAACATTCATTATGGACAGTCGTAGCTCAGAGGGTTAATGCACCGAGTTACTGATCGAAAGGTCTGTGGTTCAAGCCCCAGCTCCACCAGGTTGCCAGTGTTGGGCCCTTGAGCAAGGCCCCTGTCCCTATTTGCTCCAGGGGCACTGTACAGTATCATGACTGAACCTGAGCTCTAAAGTTAAGAAAGAATTTCACTGTGCAGTAATGAATATGTTATGAATAAAAGCTTAACATATTCACTTATGAAGTGTAGATGCGCTATTTCATTTTATAAGCAGCACGTTCATTTGGCAATGTCTTCCTTGAAAGACTTGTGAATTTTTTATTGTTGTTTTTGGTTTTTCTGTGCATTCATCATCTTCTATCCCTGTCTTGATAACAGCCTGAGAACACCCCAGGAACACTTCTGTCCCTTATACACCTTCACATTGGTACTCTAGTATTCCTTAGATGGGTTGTGGTTTCTAAAACCATTCTACCGTATTTTGTTAAAAAAATAAATAAATAAATAAATAAATAAACATCTGCTCTGCTGTGAAACCTTTAAGAGCTTTATTTGAGGAACGAACCAAAGAGATGCTCCATCAGGTGGTATGAGCAAGTCAATGGGTACAGTCAGTGACCTGTTTAATAAAATGTAAAAAAGAGTGCCTGTCGGGGAGTGTATTTATGCTTCTTTTATTTAACTGGAATGTATTATATTACCTGGCATGGCGCCTCTATGCCCTGCGGACAAATTGCTGTATTATTGTCTCAAAATGGATTTCTCCCTAATTGCAAAAGTCAGCTGTTCTCCCTGTATATAACAAATATCTAACTTTTCTTCTTTTTTATGTAGTGAGGCCTGGACACTGAACAGGTGTCTTGAATTTGAAAGGTTGGAAACATGGCTTAACACGCACAAAAACACGAGTGTGCTTTATACCAAATGAATGCTGTCCCCTGACATACTCACACACACAAACACACATACACGCACTCAGGAACCCCTTTCCCCCAAACAACTCCAGCATAATGGTTTCCACAGGCAAATTTCTTGGCTTCCCGATTAGTGGAAAAAATCAAATCAAATAGGTTTTTCAATAAAGTTACTTTGGAACATGGCATTGTTAAGAAAATCTCTACTTCTAATGTTCATAACATCAGGTTATAATGTTTATAGATTTGTGCTGTATATAATGATTTTTTTCATATGGAATTTAATCTAGGAGATGAGTGTAGGCACAAAGATGCCTGTCTCGTTGTGGAAATACTCAACTGTTGAAACAAAGGATTAACACGCAAGAAAACATTGCACTTTAAAAAGATCCGTTAGTCTCTCAGCAGCACTGGGAAAAAGAGCTGTGTTGCTAATTAGCATTATGAAAAAAAGAAGAAGAAGACTGCAAATACCGAGACCTGGTTCAATATGATGCAGATAGATCCCTGGCTTGCTATAGACCCCATGCTAGACCACTGTCGTGCTATAGACCTGATGCCAGCCCACCAACACAATATAGACACCTGGAGTCCTGATGCTGGTAGATCACTGACTTGCTCTAGACTTCATGCTAGACTAATGTCCCATTAAGCACCTGATGTCAGCCCACTAACCCACTATAGATCCCACGCTAGACCACAGACTCACTCCAAACCCCATCCCAGCCCATGGTCCCACTATATAATCCATTCCAAAGAACAGTGGTTCCCTACCCTGGTCATGGAGGACCTTCTGTCCTGCACATTGTATTGTTTACCCTGCTCTACCACACTCACTTGTATTCACATTGTTGCTCTGGTATTAAAAAAAAAAAAAACAGACCACTGCTAGATCATTGACTCACCTTGCCAGCCCACTAACCCACTCCAGCATGCAGATAAAAAACTGTAAGATAAAAAAAAAAAAAAACAGAAAATTCCTGTATGTATGTTTCGCTCAAGATATCTACATCTGGTCTTCTTTTTAAATATTAAAAAATTAAATACCGTAAAGTGTGCCAGTAATTCTGGAGCACAATGTGATTGTGATACAGTACTTGTGATTTCTCTGGATTTTACTATTTGTATTGTTACTGTACTGTAAGAACACACACTGTTTTATTTTTATGAGATGTAGAGTAGGAGTGCTACATTGACCTGGAAGGTCATGTAGTGATTCTTTGATTCTTGATTTGAACTACATTCATATTAATAGAGATTGTAGGTGTTTGTGTAATTCTGCATTACATGACTAAGAGATGACCCACTGCACCATTATACAACATGAGGGTTTTCCGCTGATGGTTAGTTTGTTTTTATTTTCATTATCATCGTTCCATTTTAAGTTGAGCGTGTGGGTGTTCGGCGTTTTAATGGTGGAGATGTTTTTGTTTTAGTGTCTGACGCATGATGAAAAGTGCAGGCTTGAAAACCATTAATCACTGGTAGTGATCACATACTCCCTGTCAATTTATGTAGAAGGATTCCCGTCAGCATTTAACCTAATATGGGTGTTTTTCCAAATCCAGACGAAATTGTTAAATGAAGTAAAAACTGTTCATTTTCTACTTAGCATTGTTATGATCATTAGTCTGTGTAGTCAGTGATGGCAGTAAACTCTGTGTTTACAGATGTGTGGGTGGATCTGTGTGTATGGGTGTGCATTCGTGTGTGTTATTGTGTCTCTGACTCACAGGAGGTTCAGCTTATGGTGAAGTGTTTTGGGTTTTTTTTTTATATACCGGATCAACAGGGCAGATTGGTGTTTATAGCTTTGCTTTGATTCAGTCTGAAATAAAGAGCTGCCTTATAGGTCCGTGTTAAATTCTACAGATGATGCTCAAACTCAAACTTGATTTAGTATCAACCACAAAAACTATCTTGGTTTATAAACTAAGAAATGTTGTAGCGGTCAATACAAATGCAAACTACTGTATATAGCAACATGCACAGCAAAAAATTGGGGCAAAAATCTTTTTTATAAAGTCATATATATATTAGGGATAAGAAAGCTTACAGCTTGGCATTGTCTAGCTATAGATGTAACAATCCTAATACAATAGTTTTATTGTCATTTTTGGCCGAGCTATGGTATTACTGATACAAGAATCATTAACCGCTCCATAAAAAGTTTTCTCGAGCACATCTCAAAGACTTTCACTGGGGTTAGGGTCAGGACTTGTTTATGTGATGTCCAGTTTATGTGTAAAAATTAGTCCTCAGGCTCTCAGCCACTTTTTTACAATCTGAGCATGTTTGTTTTTTTTTAACAGCTCATGCTACCTCAATTAACAGTTGCAGATTTAAGATCATTCCTAGAAATACACCTCCCTGTGCTACAGACCTTTTGTTATTTGATCCTGTTTGTTCCTTATCCTTAGGGTCATGAGTACCCTAAGGTGTAGATGGGCTGGGCATTCTGAGATTTTTTTTGACTGATTATTTATAAAGTAATTCTGTGCTTATAAAATTTATTCATGTAATACTTTATAAACATATAAGACCATAAAAGTGTTCTTATTGACATTTAACCTTTATGCAGCTTGGAATTCCTCGTAAGCCCATTATACACCCGAGTCCATAGAACTTTACAACAGACACAGACAGCGTACAAAGCTATCGTTTAAGACTAAACTGACAAACTCGACCATTTGGAAGCACTCATAAATTAAATCAGGGGTTTTGCAGAGAGAAACCCAGTCCTCTCATTAGAGTCAGTGAGTGCAGAGTGCCATTAAAGCACTGTTAAATATGTAAATAGAATTCAGTAAAATTTGTTAAGAGCTTTTAACAATGGACATGGTCCCAAAGCACTTTCACACATCTGGAATATATATTTTTATTATCTGTAATGACCTAGCTGGAGGCAACGATAGCATTGAAAATCCAGACTCAAAAACAGACTTGCGATTGTAAATACTGTAATTAATATAGTAAAGAACCTATGTCCTGTATTTTCTTCTTTGATATAAAACAACTAAATGTGATATGTGACAGGGGTTGGACAATGAAACTGAAACACTGGCCAATTTAGTATTGGAGGAGGTTTCATGGCTAAATTTGAGCAGCCTGGGGCCAATCTTCATTGATTGCACATTCCACCAGTAAGAGCAGAGTGTGAAGGTTTAATTAGCAGAGTAAGAGCACGGTTTTGTTTAAAATATTGCAATGCACACAACATTATGGGTGACACATCAGAGTTCAAAAGAGGACAAATTGTTGGTGCGTGTCTCGCTGGCGCATCTGTGACCAAGATAGCAAGTCTTTGTGATGTATCAAGAGCAACGGTATCCAGGGTAATGTCAGCATACCACCAAAAAGGACGAACCACATCCTACAGGAGTAACTGTGGACGTAAGAGGAAGCTGTCTGAAAGGGATGACCGGGTGCTAACCCGAATTGTATCCAAAAAACATAAAACCACAGCTGCCCAACTGCAGAATTAAATGTGCACCTCAACTCTCCTGTTTCCACAAACTGTTTGTCAGGGTCGATGTTCATGGCCGGGCTGCTATAGCCAAACCTTTGGTCACTTGTGCCAATGCCAAACGTCGGTTTCAATTGTGCCAGTAGCGAAAATCTTTCTTGCTGTGGACAATGTGAAACATGTATTGTTCTTCGATGAGTCCACTTTCACTATCTTTCCCACATCCTGGAGAGTTACGGTGTGGAAAAGCCCCAAAGAAGCGCAACACCCAGACTGTTGCATGCCTAGAGTGAAGCATGGGGGTAGATCAGTGATGGTTTGGGCTGCAGTATCATGGCATTCCCTAGGCCCAATACTTGGCAATGACGTGCCCATCTAGCACAAGTATTCTGGAGGACCATGCGCACCAAATAGTTTAAACCTGAAGGCTGTGCCGTGTGTCAGGATGATAATGCACCAATACACACAGCAAGAGTGGTGACAGAGTGGTTTGATGAACATGAAAGTGAAGTTGAACATCTCCCATGGCCTGCAGTCACCAGATCTAAATATTATTGAGCCACTTTGGGTTGTTTTGGAGGAGCGAGTTACATCATGTAGTGACCTGGCCACTATTCTGCAAGACGAATGGCTCAAAATCCCTCTGGCCACTGTGCAGGACTTGTATCTGTCATTCCCAAGACAAATTGATGCTGTATTGGCTGCAAAAAGAGGCCCTACACCATACTAATGAATTATTGTGGTCTAAAACCAGGCAATTCAGTTTCATTGTCCAACCCCTGTATTTTGGCGTTTATATTCATTTTACGATTGGGTTGTAAGCTTTAAATAATTGAAAAGCTTATTTGTTGCACTTATTCACAGTGTTACATTTGTGTTACACAGCAGATCTTTAGAAATTATAGCTTGAGTTGAAATGTTTATTTCTCTTCTCCTCCAAAAACATAGTTTCAGTGTCTATGTAAATATTGAGCCACACCCCACCTGAGAATAGCAGAGCTAAGCAACAAACGGGGGAGGGGACATTCTTAAACTGAGGTCACAATAAATAAAAAAAATTGCTTATCCAATACAAAAATGCAAAAATGACAAATTATTACAAAAATTACAAATTTTGTTTCTCACGTTTTAATCACACACACTGAAGATGCATCTGAATATCTCAAAATAACAAAGACTATGTTTACATTACCCACCTGAAGTTTTTTTTTTTTTTTGACACAGACTTGTTTTTGTAAGGCAGCTACAGACAGCTGACTAACCGCTTGATGTCCTCCAGAGCAAAACCAATAGCATATTTTTCTAAAATAGCATCAGTTGTTTGAAACGAAAATAATATTTAATTAATACATATTTAATTAATACATACTTGATTAATAAATATTGTTAAACATTATATTATATTATAGTATTGTTTATGAATAATGTTAATAAATAAATATTAATTACTGCTACCATCAGTCCTGTGCCATGCCATCGGTAACGCATCCTGAGACCATTCATGAGTGGGATTGCTTTCTAGCCAAGGGGAAGTGAGCACATTCACAATTTAGAGCACAGCCATGAATAAAAAAATGGTGCAAAAACATCCTTCTGAGCAACTTTTCCCAACTATCCAAGAACAGTTTGTTGACGAACAAGTTGAGCAAGGTCTTTTCCAACATCATGAAGCACCTTGCCATAGGGCAAAATTGTTAACTAAGTGTCTTGGGAAACAACACTACCCAGACATTAATCTCATTATGGTCAATCCTCAAGAGGCATGAAAATTTATATTTGTGTCATTCTCAAAACCTTTGGCCACAGCTGGGCAGTAGCATGAAAAAGTATGTGAACCTTTTAGAATTTCATGGTTTCTGCGTTAATGTGTCATAAAATATTATCTGATTTTCATCTAAGTCAAGAGTATTGACAAAAATAATGTGCCTAAAATAATAACAAAAATTAAGTAAAACCTTGGAATTAGTAGTTGGTTGACCCCCCCTTGGCTGCAGTAATCTGAACCAGTGGATCGGACCTGCACATCGTTCAAGAGGAATTTTAGGCCCAAATCATAATTTTCTAATAATTTTTCATAAGTTTCCTCCACCATACTTTATGGTTGGTATGATTTTTTTCGTGATGATATGCAGTGCCCTTTTTACGCTGGATGTTATGCTGCGTGTAGTCCTCCCATGGACACTCTACTTGTTCAGTATTTTATGTACTAATGTTACGTACTGTACTGTATGATGTTAGCCAGTTCCAATGATACCTTCAAACCTTTGGCTGTCGTTTGGGTTGCTTGGTTCCCACTTTGATGAGTCTTTGTTGTGCTTTTTGGATCATTTTGACTGGACGACAACGTTTTGGTAGAGTCGCCACAGTCCCAAAGCCTTACTGTAGACTGGTGAATTTCAGTCTTTGAAATCGCTTTGTAAAACTTTGTTTATCTTGATCATAGATCCTCTGAAAGCTCTTTTTGGCGAGGCATGGCTCACATAAGTTCTTATGCGGAGAAAACAAAAAATTTGGTATGTTAATGCCTAACTCCAATTAGCTTTTTTAGATCATTAATTCATGAATTCACATTCACTTTTTCCACTAGAATTATGAGGTTTTCTATGGTTGTTCTCAATAGAGACATGAAAGATCATAATTATTTTGTTTTATTATTTTAGGCACATTATATTTGTCAATACACCTGGCAAAAATGAAGATCATACCACATTTTATGACAAATGAATGCAGAAAACCGTGAAATTCTAAAAGGTTCATATACTTTTTCCTGCCTCTGTATATACTTAGTGTCCACAAAAAAAAAAAACAGCACACACTACAACAGAATGTATTTCTCTCATCCTGCATGATTATCTGAAGGTCAGTACCAAGCTGTGTAGGTGCTATATTTTGCCTGCTGCTCCTCTGAGCTAATCCTCGTTGGAGTGCTTCTGCATTCCTCCGTCATATCCTTGTTACATGAATCATCTCATTCTTCTATATTTAATCTTTTCAAACATCAACACCACTACTACTGTACATGCAAACGGTTATGGTGTATTGGAAGTTTAAATAGTTCACAATTCCTGAATAGTTCCGACAACATTCACAACTACTTCTTAATAATCATTTGTATTATTCATCAGTAGCTGCCTAATAACCTAGCATAACACTTCTAGACTTTCTATCTCAACTTTTCTCCCTAAACACACACACTGTGATTGTGTCATCTAGTTAGATTCTACTGTATCCTGTGTTTAAAGAGTAATTCATTGTTGGGTAAATTTTTCACCTCAGTGATATACTGTTTGTCTTTGTGGCTTTATGATGTAGACCTCAGTCTGTGTCATGTCTTGGTCGAGTTCTACTGTATTGTCGTCTCTTCCAAAGACAAATATCCTTCCATGAATACTAATCCTAAATCAATGTCAATCAGGCAATACACTGAGGAGCTACGTGTGTCAGATTTGAAACAGTGTTCATTATTTGTGTCTGTTCTTGGAAAAAAATTGAAAACCCATGCACTCTGGTGTTGTCTCTGGTGTGTGTAGGCGACATATCGTCCCTTCATAAAGCAGGTACTGGAGGAAATCTTCAACCCAAGCCGACCCGAGTGCCCAGACATTGAGCATGCTTCTGGAGGACTTACCGACCTGCTTAAGACGGGTTTCAGCATGTTTATGAAGGTAAACTCAATAATGTGTTCGTATTCATAATTATTGGCACCCTTGTTTAGAATACAGGTGTGTTCACACTTGACATGTTTGCGTCGATTAAAACGAACTCTGGTGCAATTGCTCTGTTAGCTGTTGGTGGAGTTCACTGGAACAAATGTGAACCCTGACATGATAGCCCAGTGGGGCTGCATTAAATGAGTGCTGGCGAAACGTTCACAAACATACAACAGTTGAATGGATTAATGAAATATCTTATGGTTCTGAGTGCTGTCATTATTGAACTTAGCCCTTCTGTACTCGTTCCAGGCAGACAGATGCAGAAGAGGAGAGAGTCTATCACAGATTAGAGATCACTGCTTGTATATACAGTGTATGTGTATGTGTTTATGTATGTATGTATATATGATATGATATGATGATATATTATAATAGATAATATAATGTATAATTTTATGCTTTGGTCCAACCTCACTTTGTCAACAAACACACTCTTTTCTCATTTTTGGTTACCCAGAAGAAGAAGCTTTTGTCTTATCTGACCACAAAAACCACTTTTACTTAAAGTACCAGTCCTGCATAGATTTATTAGATTTAAATTTCAATGGCTCATACTTAAAGGGGTGCCAATAATTATTGCAAGTATGGTTTTGTTCTATTTCTTTTGATATTTGTAATATAAAATATAAATATAAAAACAATACATTTGCATTTAACTAAGCTAGTTAACCAGTAAAGTTTGTGTGTGTGTGTGTGTGTGTGTGTGTGTGTGTGTGTGTGTGTGTGTGTGTGTGTGTGTGTGTGTGTGAGAGAGAGAGAGGTTGCTTTTGTCAAACTTTATCATTCTCCCTCTCTCTTATATACACAAAAATGAGCACGTTGCTGCAGAAGCACATGTACATGCTGTGTGTGTTCTCCCCTGTGGTGTCTTAACACGTCCTCGCTCACAAACGCTGCCTCATGTGCTCTTAAACGTGAACAATGAGACTTACTCTATTTATTTATACACACGCATCCTTAGTTCTGGACAATAACCATCAAGGAGCAATTCAATTAAATTGATGAATTTTATTTCCTTCTACATCCTGAGGAAGCGTCCCCTTCTGTCTCAGTGATTGTCTCATTAGTAATCATCCACTTGTCGCTTCACTCAGTCAATCACATGCTACCTGCATGTCTGCCCCAGCCATTCAAGTCCAGCAGGGATGGCTAACCACCACACGCCTCACTCGTAAAGAACATCTATTTGTGTGTGTGTGTGTGTGTGTGTGTGTGTGTGTGTGTGTGTGTGTGTGTGTGTGTGTGTGTGTGTGTGTGAGGTTATATGTGTTATGCCTGTAGACAATTTTCAGTACCTTCTGAATAAACGATAAAGACCACAAGGCATCTCCACTGCAGAAGGACAGCTGCTGTACAACATGGCATTAAAAAACGGTTTTAAATATGATGTAATTTTTTTAATTAATGTCCTGAAAAATACAATATTTTTGCCATTACCACACACACACACACACACACAACTGAAGTAAAAAAGTAAAGGTCAGCTATAGAAGTTGTAATTGAATCAAATTGTCAACATTGTGTGTGTTTGTGTGTGTGTGTCATGACCTGGACCTCCAACTGAGATCCGTGTCACAACCGAAAAATATTAGGAATTTAACTCTAATTCTTCCCCTGTCTACAGGTTAATCGGCCCCATCCAAGTGATCATCCACTGCTGATTCTTTTCATGGTGGGCGGAGTCACTGCATCGGAGCTCCGCCTTATCCGTGAGGTGGTCGCCACCCATAAAGCAGGGACACAGGCGAGTATATAGACTAATTCAGAATATCTAAGTGTTTTAACAATATTTACAATACATCAAACATCTAGCTAATACTTGTGTGGCATTACAGTAGAGTGTATAATGTGGTGTTACAGTAGACAGTATAATGGGGTGTTACAGTAGAATGTGGCGTTACAGAAGAGCATGTAATGTGGCATTATAGTAGACAGTATAATGATGGACAGTAGACAGTATAACTGGAGAGTGTAATGGGGTGTTTGACAACTACCATTTGGTAGTTGTAAAGTTTATACAAAGTTATACATTTCCTAAAGTTTAACTTAGATGTAAACATGTACCACTACCAGCTTTAAGGAAATTTAACTGCACTGGAAAATGATTCAATATTACATGTTATTAAATAATCATTATTCCTTCTCTCACAGTGGTTAAACAAACATCCATTCATTTAGTCTTACAACTAGCCAGTTACATCAATTAGAAAAGAATATGCCACATCCCTAGTTGTAACAGGTTACGGAGCGTTCCTAGGTGTAATGGTGCATAGTGTTACAATAAGAACGTCGTGGTATTATGGATGAGAGTTTGGGTCGGGGGGTGGGTGACTTTGCATACACGCAAGCTTGCCGACCTGTATTCATTAGGACATCAGAGGTCCTGTATCTGGATAATTCTCATGGATCATTATCACGAAGAATCAAAGCTTAAAATTAAAAAGTGTGTGTGTGTACATTTTTTGTGCCAGACGGAAGTGTAATTGAGTCTGTCCTAAATGAAAGAGCCGTGGTAGATCAAAGCTCTGTCTCTTGCATAAATCTGAAATTATAATAGCAGAAAAGACAAAAGCTCCCAACAGCCCACTCTCAACTTGACCTCAGAATGCATATATTTGTGTTTGTTTTTCTAGTGGCATCACTAAGATACTGCAAGTTTTTAGGGTGTAACTCCCAAATTAAAATTTTCCTCTATGAAAGTGTTAAATCCAGTGAATCATTCACATCACTGCTTTCAGTGGGAAAAACAATGTTCTGTTCCATAAATAGGGCTTAGATCAATGGCTTACTGAAAAAAAAGGATTGTAGAATGGTGGCTATAAGTGTCTCTGCCTCATTATAGTGTAGTGAGTCTGCCTCTGCACAGATCCCAATTCACTATTCAAATGTAATATTCTAAAATCAGCAGCTTTATTCATGGCATGGCATGGCATTCATGTGTGCGTGTAGGTTTGTATGCAGCATGTACACCTCAAAGTACATATACCACCAAGTAACATTAAAAATAAATGCAAATTCAAAAAAATAAACATTTAAAATGTATTGTTAACAAGAACATTGTTGTTGTCTTTAACAGTTCTGTTTCCCCAGAGATCTAGTAAGTGAAATTTTGCCAAGAACTATATTCATAAGCAGAATGCAGAGAGAGAATGCAGAGACAGACTGCAGAATGCACAGAGAGACACGGATGATGGAGAGAAATAGAAACACAAAAATCAGTTTCAGAAGTACGCTATATACAAGGGGCGTTCAGAATAACCGAACACAGTTACGAGAGTAAAAACTCATGTTATTTCTGTATATAATTAAGCCACTAAGGCACTTATTCCAGAATTTCACTAGTGCTTGGATACCATCACGGTAGGACTTCCTGCTTCACGTCTGAAACACTGGCCTCCCAGGAACCCCTTTAATGAAAAATGGCCTGGTTTGATTACCAAAGGCGTTCTGTTTTTGCAGGACCTTATACTGTCCACTTTCGGCCAGAGAGGCCAGCGTTTCAGCAGTGACAATGATCATGGCTCTGGAATACTGATAAAACTTTCTACCTTGATGGTATCCAAGCACTAGTGAAACCCTAGGATAAGTGCATTATTGTATCAGGGGATTATATAAAGAAATAAAGGCAGTTTTTACCATGCTATTCTGCATAATCAGAAGTCCTGGTTTGACTTGAATGCCTCTTGAAGTATTTGTAAAAACTCATTATCCTAGTATAGTGTTGTAGTGAATGAGTGGACTGTATGTGTGTGTAGGTGTCAGGTGCTGTGCGAGCTCACGTACAGTGTGTCTCTGTCTCTCACAGGTTTTGGTGATCTCGACAATACTACTGAGGCCAGCTGATATTCCACACCTGCTATTCAGCACTGACAGACTCTCACCTGATATAGGAGTGTGAGAAGGGAAAGCAGACCACACACAAAGTGAAGCATGCTTATTCCCAAAAACACACATTTTGTATTTTCCATAGAAAAACACACAAATGCTAGACATCAAGGCTAAGGGCAGTTATTACAGTGTACACTGTTTGCACAATTAATAATTGGTTGTATTTTGAAATAAATGCAAGAATAACTATTTTGTGTGTGAGAGAGACTTGAAGTGTGAATGGACTTTGAAGTGTTGGGTGAAGGAGAAACTGTGTGAACACCATCTTGAACCTCTGCAGTTTCATCCTTTCTCTCCACTCAATGTTCACTGTTGTCTGATAGGGTTGGTGTGTGGTGTAGTTCCCCCTGATGCTTCATGGGAGGGGACACACTTTCAATTTATTAGATACAGCCTGACTTATCTTTACAGATGTTTAAAACAAACATCAAGCCAATACAGTGACATGACTGATGTTTAACTGATGACGGACATCTCAAGGACTTAGTTAATGGTGTTTGTTATATAACCAATAAAAACTCGAGAAGATATTTAAGATCAAATACTTTATTTCAAATCACAAAACAATAAATAAGATCAATCCTTTGCCCTGGGGCATTATGTAAAGTGCATTTTCTTATTCGTCAGTGACGTTCGGAGTTTAACACAAACACACATACTACTTGTGCCCTTCAGCTTTAGTGCCTGGTTCCTTTAACAATGCCAGCTTTCAGTTTCTGCTGAGCGCTGAAGCCTTGACAAAAAGAAAAGGTCTGTGTCGATAAAAATACCCAACCTTCTGTCCTTCACGAGCTCTGTTGCCTGGTGAAGTTGTCTACAGGTACAATATAACGCTGTGTGTGCGTACGTTAATGGTATATTTTAGTCCAAGCATCCTTTGTGCATTTCTTCATCTCTAAGACAGTTTTTAGAAACAGGTTCTCTGTATCCTGCTCCATCCACACGCTTTAGTCCCGGCGGCACAGACGGCTCACCCTGCCCCGCCAAGCTGGTCAAAGTTCACAAGTCAGAGGTTATAGTTCAGCACCTCTGTAGATCTGGCCTGCTGATTTAGCAGTTTGGCTCAAGATCAAACCTTTACTTTAGCGAGCTCCTGCCTTTCGGATCTTCGCCTTGTCGCTCTACCATGTCCAGCCCTACACCCGGGCCCCCAGTTTCCTCCTCACACAGAGGTGACTGTGCGCACTTTGGCTGACAGCACCTGTTTAAAGCGCCTCTTCAGGTCCTGCATGTTGGGTGATTTGGGCCTGGGGATAAGAGGCGACTTTTTCTTCTCGTTGCTGGCCGATGCCGTGTTTCCATTGGTGCTAAACGACACCTGTTTTTTGGCAAGTTCTGTGCAAAGTCTATGGAACGCTCCGTGCACCTGACTGTAGTCTTCACTAGCAGACACCTCGTAGAAAGCGCAACCGAGCGCCAAAGCTAGCGCCGGGCCCTGCTGCGCCTCCACCCTCCTTACGTGCACCATGTCAGCCTTATTGGCCAGCAGGATAACCGGTGGTGCCTGTCTATCGGCATACACATGGCTCACAAGCTGATGGAGCTGATTGATGAGGTCGAAGCTGTGACAATCTGTCACAGAATAGACCATGACCACAGCATCAGCCCACTGGATGGAGTGCCTCACGTGCTCGGTGCAGCTCAGGCCGTTGGCATTTACCTGAAAAAAAGAGACAGTATGTTAACAGTGGCACACGTCAGGGAAATAACGCACTCTAAAAGAAAGTCAGTTCCTGTCAGGTTGAATGGTTAAACCATTGCTGTACATGACTTGTTAGGTTATGACCTGACTTTAATATCTAGCATAAGGTTACATTTTTTTTCACTATATGGCAATAAACCATCGCTGTATATGAACTGTTAGTCATGTATCTCTCATGGCAGTGTGAAAATATAGTTTACTGCCCGAGGTGACCATGAGGAGGAAGCTAACAGGAAAGTATCCGTTAGCTCCGGCAACCGTTAGACGAACTGAGGGGGAAATGAGTTCACTAGACTTGCAGACTGAAGTACAGACATTGTGGTTTTTGGAGCGCTGCCCGGATCGGAAAGCGGGCCTTTAAAACTGTCGCCGTGACAGAAATCAAAGCACAGAAATGAGAAGAGAAAAAGCACAATCTCTGTTATGAATCTTAACGTTTCCGAATTACTGAAATTACTGGGGAAAAAAACAATGTCTATAGCAAAACGGTTCTATAGAAACTTTAGTGATGTCATAAAAGCTCAACAAGAGCATCTTCTCTAGGTCGGTCTGAAAAGTTACATTTTTAGATAATGTTATGGAATTTTTCAACAGAAACCATTCTACAAGCAAAAGAAATGTGTTCTCTTTCAAAAAGCAAACTCACCATGGTGCATCTGGAAACTGCTCCGAGATCAGTTCTAGAATCTGGCATCATTCAGTTGAAAGGTCTGAGATTCTAGAACTGATCTCAGAACTGTTCTAGGCAATGGTGCTGTTATTTCTGTTTAGATCAGCTTACCTGGACTCCAGGTGTGTCCTGGACCTGAATGGCCACTTGTTCGCCATCGATTTGGACTTCTCTGGAGTACAGGCTGCCTGTAAAAAGAAATACATGAAAAGTTAGTCAACACCAAGATAGAACAGACAGATGTTCTTCATGAGCTCTGGAAATGAGAAGTTCTCTTTTTACCTGCATTTCTCTCGTAATCTCCAATAAAGCGCTTGGTCAGGAAGCGAACAACGAGAGCTGTAAACAAAACATACAAGGGTTTGTCAGCTAAAACATTTAATGAGAATATAAGAAGAGTGATTTAAGACAAATTTAAGTACATTTAAGATAAATGCGCACTTACCGGTTTTGCCGACTCCGCTGCCCCCGAGCACGGCTATCTTTAAGACCCTGTTGGACAGGCACTCCGGGCTCGGGTACTCCACTATAGTAGACATGTTCTGGATGAGGCGCATTCTGGCTCAAAATCGAGAGGAAAAAAAGACTAAATCCAAGTGGAGATATATCCACTCCGTCGTCCAAAACACACTCGCACGATCCCCTCTGCTGTCTCACCGTGATCCCTGTACACAGCACTCCGCGCTCTGACTTGAGCTCGACGCGATCCGCTGCATTTATAAGCGCCCAAGAAGAGCTCGCCTGTGATTGGCTGTTGTTGAACACGCTCGTGCATACTGTCCCTGCCCTCTTGCTTTCATGTGGAGCCGCGAGCCAATCGGGATGCTGATGGGAGGAGTGACATGTGATCAACACGTTTGTACAAAACATTCTGATTCTGATTAATTTTTAAAGATTCTGATCATTTAGATTGTTTCCAATATATTTTCACCAGGAATTCTTTCAGGAAAGGTTTTTTTTTTTGACTGAATGTGGTTCAAATTGCTTTAAAATGTGTTTTAATCAGGATATAATATAAGCTTTATAATGAAGATAACAAGCACCTAGGTGGTTAGCACTGTGGTGTGACACCTCCAGGGTCAGGGGTCGATTTCCACCTCGGGTCTGTGTGCATGGAGTTTGCATGTTCTCCCTCCGGTTTCCCCCCAAAGTCCAAAAAGATGCAGATTAGGCTAACTGGCAATCCCAAATGATGACTGTGTGTGAATGTTGACCAGGGGTACTACTACAGTTGTAAAAATGGAAATAAATACAATTATAATAAATGCTGCCTCACATGGTGTTTTACAGAGTTAAGGCACTGAGTTACTAATCGGAAGGTCGGCGCCTTGAGACCCAGCTCAACCAGGTTGCCATTGTTGGGTCCTTGTTGGATCTGCTCTGGAGGCACCATATCATGGCTGACCCTGTGCTCTGACCCCAGAGCTAACTTAACCTGTTGGCCTCCACGGTCCCTAGTTGGAATTAAGAGGTTCCTTAATGGATGGAACAATCTAAACTTAACCTAAAGTATTGAATCTTTGGTGAACAATACTAGAGATTACATCCAAATTTGGTGTTTTCTTGTGTACTTTCAGTGTCCACACTGGCATGTTTAATAATGTCTGCACTCCTCATGCCCTATGTCTCCTGGGGTAGGCTCCAGGCCCCCTGCGACATGGATAGAGAGGAAAATGGAAAGCCCAAATCACATGACTAAGAACACTATTGGGAAAAGTTTCTGTAATTTTTGCATAATAAAAAGAATCTATTATAATTTATTTATTGTGTGTGTGTGTGTGTGTGTGTGTGTGTGTGTGTGTGTGTGTATGTGTATGTTTCAGATTTCACATATATTTGGGGATTTATCATATACAAATTGTTTTAACTAAATACATCCTGTATTTTAATCACTGCTTAAACAGCATTCCACATTTAATTTCTCACTCTCCTCTTGTTTCTCACCTGTTGCCTCTGAGCCGCTCAAAAACAAGACTTTCCCACAGTTGCTTTTTTCTTTATGGCCAAACAGCATGCCTGTGGAGCAGCTGCGTTCATGGGTGACAGAGAACTTTACCAAATGCTTGTAAATGTGTTCCTGCCACTACGCAGCCTGGCTGTGGAGATTTGTGTTCATTCAGCTACAAGAGCATTAGGTCTAGGGTGCAGTCAGTGTTCCAGTTCATCCTAAAGGTGTCCAATAAAGGGTGAAATCAGGGCTCTGTCTAAGACACTCCAGTTTCACTTTCCACTTCAACCTTGATATAACATCTTCCTGAAGCTTGGGTTGTGTATAGCGGCACTGTCATGCTGGAACAGGTTTGGGTCTCTTAGTTTCCATGGTACCATGGTGGTTATTTTTCTACAATGTGGCCATAGTAACGTAAGCATGAAGATCGTTACACTTACCTTAATCTTTAAATGATGCATACAGGCATGCTGGAGTCACTGTCTTTGTGACACGTTAATCAACTTCTCAAAGTAAATAAACTTAAATAAACCAACTTATTAACTAGAGGCTACATACTGTTCTAAACACAAGATTCCTAGAACAAATTTAATCAAGTTATCAGTTCATGTCAATGGACTTTGGTATCTCAAGACAACATAATAATACATTGCTGTGTAATGCATGGACTTGCGTTTCTCTCCTCAATATATTAATTCATATCCAGACCTTATACAAAACAAAAATAATAATAATAAAACATCTTGGTGCCTCTGTACTTTAGTAACATTCCTGTCCACACTATAAACATTACAGTCTTTCATGTGCAGGAAATCCTTTCTTAACCCTAATTAACACTCTTTCTTACATTCGTCCATGTATTCTTGTTTTCTTTGAGCCAGGAGATCCTAAATTAGCTTGTGAAGTAAGAAGAAGAAGATGTGATAACAACACAATGTGCTTCATTTAACATGTTCAAACTAAACTAGCTTTTGATGAAAGTGTTTAATTAATGCTGATGTTTCAGCTTCCTCTCCTGGCTTGGTGTTAACAGTACATTAGATAAAACATTACACAAACCCATTTATTTTAGCATGATTTGAAGGACAATGGGAACTTGAATCAACTAACATGATTTTATGTGATTTCTTGCTTTTTCATTTAATGTTACCAGTTTTTGTGTCTGGAGTAAATAAATTGACAAAATGTTTACTGGCTGCTTACTTGCTCTGCAAGATGTCATCTCTAATTGACCAAAAAGACTGAATACTGTAAAATATGTGGGGCATTTAAGTCAAAGTAATGAAATTTCTGGTGAATGGTGGCATAAGAGCAATTTACCTTCAAGCACAGTACAAGGATGATATTCTTAGTTGCAGTGTAACATTTTAATAGTGAATTAAATGGTTTCAAGAAGGCCATACGTCCGTGAATGAACGTAAAAACTGTACACAAAAGCATTCACCAACACCACTTGCACATTACAGGAACCCTATACAGGGTTACTGCCACATTCCCCTTACTGTCCTGACCTCAAGTCATTTTGGCCATTAAAGGAGTTCCTGGGAGGCCAGTGTTTCAGACGTGAAGCAGAAAATCCGATCATTGCTCCGGTGTACTGAGAAACACTGGGATAAGTTCATTGATGTAGCAGGGGATTGTTTAGAGAATTTTTTCTCGCAATAAAAAGTCCCATTTTTACTTAAAATACAAGATGCCACAGTGAGTATGTTTTTCAGGCTTATCTTTTTGCTTCCCTTCTTAATATTAAAATAATGCACCATGATTCATATTTTCTTTTGCCATTTTTTTTCAAAAGCCTATATTAACATATTATTATTATATGTTAATATTATTATATTAACATGTAACATATGTTTATCAAATAACAGAATAAAAACATACTTTATGGCTCATTGTGTCCTTGTTTTTCTATGACACATCATTTTGTGACTGTATGGCTTGTGCTAGTACACTATGAAGATGTTGGGAAAATTAAAGAAACTTTATTTAAGGTGGAGGTGCTGACTGCTTGTTCAGAAGAACATATTGTTCATTTGATTTTTGTATTTATTTATTTTTTTTAAGCTGTAATAGGTCTGTCTGCTGATCCTAGCTATTTTCCTGTTTGGTCTGGAAGGCTTGGCATGTCTTTACTTGCCTTAGTATCTTACCGGGGATAAAGTCTTTGTGGTGTGTGTGTGTGTGTGTGTGTATGTTGGGAGCTGCCATTTTGCAGATAGCCATTCTCAAATAAACCCACCCCAGACAACACTGCAATCTCAATTGTGGGCATAATCATTCCCCAGACGAACCGTCACGCCACTATCAGGTCTCCGACTACAAAAGCACAATTGCTCTGCGACTTTCAGCCGTCATTTACAGCAATCAGTCAACTTAGGCTAAAATATTCCTTGATGCCTGGTCATAATAGCTCACCCTACTGTGCTTGTGCAGGCTCGCATGTGGTCTGTTTATGTGCGCATAAGTGCTTTTGTAGTAGTGGTAAGTAGAGATGCTGCTCTGTGCTTCACAATGTCTTATACCTTTAAAAGAGAGTGATATGCTCTCACACCTATAAAACACATGTGCAAGTGTCGTGAGAGCTTGGGCATAATCTGGTGATAAATTTCCCTCACTGGCACTTAATGACATAATACTTTTTCCTTTAGCTTCTCCCTTTCTCTGTCTCACTTTCTCCCACTCCATCCCGTGTCTTTCACATCCACTCATGCAATGCCTTGTGCAGGTATTTTGGCAGTGGGCCCTCCTGTGATTAGGACTCAGGTGGAATGTATAGTTGATAAAAGATATGCTGACAGGTGGCTTCGGCTGAAATTTTAAATGATCAGGGCTGATTTGCAAGCCTCAGGCCCTTAACAAAACACACACACACACACACACACACACACACACACACACATATACATATACAACCATGTACATGCTACATACTATTCACAACATCAGAAACCCTTATGCTGGTGTGTGTTGTTCATGTCTTTCACACATCAGTATGTCACAGGAACATGAAAAGAATGTGAACTTAATACAAAATGGAAAAAAAAAAAAAAAAGCAGTCTAGACAAAGTCTGGTTGTTTGTCGAGACCTACACTATAACTTTGTGTTTAATATCACGCATTTATCATTTTGCAGTCATCCAGTAATTGTACACCATTTCAGAGCTGAATTTTTTCTATAATATTGGAAGGAATAAAAATAGAAAGTATGAATTATGGTTTTAATTTTGTATAATCTCTTAGTAGGAGGGAAAAGATTAATCATTATGAATGTCAAAACAGAATTGCAGCGTTTGTCCCAAGATGTTTTTTTGTTTGTTTTTTGCTGCAGTTAATCATTTATATCCATTATATTGTATATTATTTTTACCCATGCTAATCTATGATTTATGAATCCTACCAGAACAGCCAAGCACATGGTGATATAAAATCTGCAGTCCAATAATTTTTATAAAAAATTTTTTACTTAAAATAGTTGTAATATAAAAAAATAAAATATAAAAAAAAAACTGAAATTCCCACGAGAGATAAATGTCATATTACATTTTTATTTGTCACATACACAACAATACACAATATAATATGCAGTGAAATAATTGCACTAGAAAATAATGTAAAATATAAAATATACAGTTACAATAAAATAAAATAAAGATATATAAAATGTAAAAGTAAAATCTGTGTACATGATATTAAATGTGCACGTAGGTATAACAGCAGAAGTCTGGATGGCCATGGAGTTAGAAATGAGTTGATATGTGTATGACAGCAGCAGTGGCATTGTTCATGTTTTAAAGTGCATAGTTAGTCTTTATTTATGTGTAAATTATAAATATAGAATATATAAATCAGTCAGGGAGTTTTTACATTAGGATCTTTCCAAACACACTCGACCCCGAAGTCCGGTTCATTTTGACCAGTGAGAATATCAGTCTCGTCACAATCACTATTCTGTTCCGACACCAAACGCAAACAAATATGGATGCAAAAGGATTTCTGTGGAGTAATGATGATGTGCAATGTAAGTCGTTCTTTAGTCACTGAACAATATAGTGAATCAGTGCTTCAGGCATTTTACTAATACATAATTATACATGATAAATATACAATATTGTACAAACTGTCCCCTCACACCTCCATGGTTGGATGTTTAAATCTTACCTTTTATTTACAGTCACAGTAAACTGTTTTAAATTGCATCGAATCTCTTCAGGTACACTGCTGCACAGTTTTGAGTCAGTCAGCTGCGAGGTTTTTCCAGGCTTTGTAGTTCTTTTGCCAGACTGTCTATGACTTCTATTTTTAAGCTACTCTTTTATACAGCTGTGTTTTGGAGCTCTGCTGAGCTCATCATATCTGTTTTTGTCAATAGAACAAAGGTCCTTTATAGTCACTTGGAAATCACTTTTCAGCAGACATATACTATCCAGACTTTGTTTAAAGTTGCTAAAATTATTGTATAGTAGCATACATACATATTATCAAAAAGACATAAAACTCCATTTAGCATTGGCCCAGTTTCCACAGTAGTAGCTTATGGCCTGTCTGAAACCTGATCTAACTTCTAGCATTTAGCTCAGACGATATAATATTAGCAGCTACACATTGATTGCTGATAGCACTAATGTACACATGCTAATTCTCAGCATGCTAGCTGGCCAACAAAAGCCCCAGGTGTCTCCAGGCTCCGGCGGCATGACAGAGAAAGAGCTGAGGTGTGAAGTAATACGCAGTTAACATCTCGTTGAGGATGCATCGCACAGACTGTTCTGCACTGACACCCAGATGTGGTACAAAAGTGAGGTGTGAAATGGACATGCAACCTGCCTGAGTGTATTCTGTCTTCAAGTCCTCTGTTATTTAAGGTATAGGTATAAATGAAGACAGAGGAGAAGAAAGCGTGGTGCATAAAATATACCAGGAGGCTTGTGAACTAATGAAGGTAATATGAACATTATGTATCTAATGTGGTCGTAATGATGATTAGAGACTCTTCACATCTCCTCTTTTCCTCTTCTGAGGTAGCTCAGTGGTTAAGGCAAAGAACTATGGTTCAAAAGGTCCCAAGTTCAAATCCCATGACCACCAAGTTGTTCCTGTTGGGCCCTTAAGCAAGGCCCTTAACCCTCAACTGCTCATATGTATAATGAGATTTTTTTTTTTAAGTAAGTTGCTCTGGATGAGGGCATCTGCCAAATGTCAAGTCTCTTTATTGCAAGGTCTAGCTGCAAAAATGAAGGTTTAGACTTTTTTTTTGAACTGCTTAAGAATTACAGAGAGTGAGTGAATAAGAGTGGGATTAGTCAAATTTGAAAAGGCTACATCTGTTGATCTTAGTGTGTATTACACACTCTCCGACTGGGTGGAACAGGGACACATCTGAAAGAAGAATCCACATCCAGAAGAAAAAGCCAGTAGAAGCTTCTTGCTTATGAGCGGGGAGGTGTCACTCAGGCTAACAAAGAAACAAGAAGGGGTGATGACCCATGGGCTAATAGAACAAACAGACACTGGGTGAAAGGAGGTGGGGTAACATCTAAATTGGGGGAGGAGAAGCAGGTATCGGGGATAAGGTGTGGAATGTAACAGAGTGTAGTGTAGTGTTTAATTTATTTCAGTTAGGGTTTCGGTCCCTTCAAATCACACCCGTCAGGAAATAAAAGCAGATAATGCAGTTGGTGTGGAATTTTCAGGGCTACTGATATAGACTGTAGGACGTTGGTCTCCTGAGTCCCTCATTCAGGTGCAGGAGCTGTTTTTCTTTTCAGTTCTTTCTCCACATTTTCACATCTGTGCTTCCTCAGCATGTTTATACACTGTATAAAGCTGAAATGTGAAATAACACACAGTTTGCATCTGCAGGCATTTTTTCTTTCATACAATTTCAGACCCAAGATGGCTTCAAAGTTAAACGCAGAAGATGGAACAGAACCAGACCACTCAGCTTTGTTCTTTGGGCTCAGGATTCTATTTTGAGTTCAGTGGCCTATCAGAATCCAGAACAATTGTTGCACTGAAGAAGGAAATCAGCTTTGTGTCTAACATCAGTTCTGATGTCCTAAGAAATGTTCAACCCTCTTGTAATCAGCATATACACAAGTGCCACTCTCAGTTTGAGTATTTCCTGTAATTTATACCTTTAAACACATTTTGGCCTACAAATCCAAACTTTTTGGCCATGTGGTATGGTTACACTACCCAGACAATTATACATTGTCTGTCATTATAAAATACCATGTATGCACAGTACTGTGCAGAAGTCTTGAGTCGCTCTTCATTCCTTTATATTTTGCTTCCTAAGACAAGAACTTTCTTGCATTTTAATGTACACAGTCTAGTACCGGTATTCCATAGAGGAAAAGTTCATCTGGCCTCCAAACTTTTTTGGCTCTCATTTTCAGTCAAGTCCCCGTACCTGAGCACATGTGACTTGCATCTAACATGAGGCATGAACCAGTGAAAAACAGGTGGAGATGATGACAGATGATCAGCCCGGTGATTAGAATACTGGTTCAATGAATGCTGAGTGGTTGGTACAGACGAGAGGGGAAATGAGTTTACTGCTGAGGCTGTTACATAAACAACCAATTTTTTAATTGTATATTTAAGCACTTTGCAGCCCATCACAGAAAAATATTTGTCTTCATGTCTTTAATTTAATCTTCATAATTTAATTTAATATGATGAAATGGGGGAGGTGGTATCAAGGCTTTGCACAAAAGAAATGATTACACATCAGTCTCCATTGATTTCTTAGAAGTCCTCTGTGTGATTAAACTAACTATAAATACCATTTGATCTTTGTATAAAGGCACTTTATTGACGAGCATCCTTTGAGATCAGATGATCAAGGGAAAAGTCATTTCCAAAGATCAATTCAGATGTTTCAAATGAAAAGCTATATTTGGTAATAAAGCACTTCCTGGCTGCTATGTCAACTAAATGTTTTCTATGTATTTAACCATCAATTTGTAAATTCTTTAAAAGTGATTCATGTGTTAATTTTTAATTACCTAAACTCTGTAATTAGCAAAACAAGTCCTGTTACACTGCTTCAACTGTCATCTCTCATTATTTTTCATAAAAAACGTATACAAGCAATATTTGTGATTTAACTTGAATTTAATAATAGGTGTCAGTTTTGCTCCTGGAGCTACCTTAATTACAATGACTCGTGATTTTTGTTTTTTACTTTGACCGTCACGCCAAGGAACTAATGCAGGGATTGTACTGCTGATGATACAAAACTGTAACATTATTCTACTAGACATCTCCTTACTTATATATAGTGATTCAGTTACAGTATAAGGAACACATAAAAGAAAAGAAAACAAAACATTATATTAAAAAGATACAAAGCAAATATATTACAATTGTCTGCCTGGCTGCTTCCCGTCAGCTTTTATATTGAGTTATTAATTTGGACTTATCTTAAATTGACTCATCTTAAAGTGCTCAGTTTATGATTGTTATGCTTATTATTGAGTACATATTACTACATTTCTAAAATATTTGAGTTTCAGTGAACTGTAAATAGTTATGTTGGCATATATATTACTATATCTGAGTATATTTGGCATATTTTATTAAATATGAGTATATTAGCATCTGAACATATTTGAACTTAAAGTTTTCAGACATTTATTAATATGAGAATATTTTACTATATTTGAGTTTGAGTATACAGTATAGAACCACAACTGACATATTCATCTAAACTTTGGCTTATATGACTAAATATGTGAGTGTATTAGGGTCAAAGTTATTTGATTATATGATATATTTGAATGTGAGTTTATTTATATAAAGGTATATATAATAGCCCTTCAACACATTATCAAAACCTGGAAGGATGGTGCTGAACCATCAACTTTGTGAAAGAAACGGGAAAAAATCATAATGGAGATCACTTTAACACTTGGAGAAGTTACATAGTAAGAAATCAACAGTAAAATCCATAGCTACATTTAACAGTGAAAGTAAGAGCATTTCCATATGATGATGATGATGATGATGATGAACATATTTCTTTACCCTGCAACACAATATTAAACTGTAGACCTTATTACCATCAATAGAATACTGAGTTGATGCTGAGTGATTATTTATAATTGACAGTGCTTGTGTGTGTTGTTGTTATTGTTATTATTGTTTTTGATAAAAGATCTCTTTCATACAGGCTACTTTGTTGAGCCATTCACCCACTTTTCCCACAAAACTTCCTTCAAGAATGCAAAGAGCCCCAGATTGCTCTATTCTTCCAATCTGTTCTTTTCAATCACATGGCCGTTACTCTTCCCTGCAGCCGATGGAAACTCTTTTGCCTCCTCAGTACTGACAAAGGATGAGAGATTGTTTTTTTCTCATTGAAATGTTAACATTCAAACGTGTCAGGCTATTCACATTCCGCAGCATGTCAACATACTGAGGGAGGGCAGATTGTGAGGAGGGGGAGGTTGGGGGTTAGTGTCTGAATTACAATGTCCCCTTCTCTCCCCAACACACACAGAGTGGAATGTGCCTGAGGCTATTACAGTGTGAGGATAAATTGGGGGCTCAGGCTTGTATAAGGTCTTGCATACCTGAATAACGCTAACTCATCAGATACTGGCTAATAACAATCACCCCCAATGAAATGCTGGTATATTTTGCGTGTGTATGTGCATATGCATGCATGTAAGTACCAAATAATGAATGAATAATGGCATGTGAACAAATAAAAAAAATGAATGAATGAATGAATAAAGTCCTGTATCTTTACTGTCAATAAATTCTAATGTTATGAATATACAAATTGGAACTACAATCTTTTTCCCAGATAAACCAGTATATTATCATAAAGACAAGCACACTATTGCATGACTTTTTGTACATTATATACAAAGTACTAATGCATCTATAACAGTTTCATGAAAATGTGAAGTTTAATTATTGACTGATTTTTTCATATTCACTGCCCAACCAAAAAAAATCACGACTAAAAATTATCTCCTGCATTTAACTAAGCAAATAGACCCTTCAATTGAATATTTACTGGAGTGATATATATATATATTAGCTGGCAACAAGTTATTTCACCCTAACTTTAATAACCATATCAGAAAACATACCCTGTGGTCATAGAAGGGTTAATTTATTGTCCCACATCAAGCAAAGAAAACAACTAAGGACATTGCTGAAATTAATAAAACTGAGTTAAGTTTTCATTATTAAAACCTGGAAGGGGGGTGGTGGACCATCATCTTCAAGGAAGAAATGTGATCAGAAAAAACATCCTGAATAAGTGTGATGGGAGAACACTTAAACATTTGTTGAAATCAAATCATTAAAAAAAAAAAAAGAACTTACAGCTATGTTTAATAGTGAGAGTAAGAGCATTTCCACAAGGACACAATATGAAGAGAACTCAAGGGATTGGGACTGAACAGTTGTGTAGCCTTAAAAAAAAAAGCAAATAAAGCAATGCCTAGGCAGTGTTATGTCCCAGGGTTTCTTTAGTTGGTCAGGTCTAGGCTCAGCAACTTTATGTGCCCAAAAATTGTCAACCTGAATATAATAAATAAACAGGTTTTTCCTTCACTGATTTTTTTCTTCTTCCCTGATGGCATAGACATATTGCAAGATGATGATGCCAGGATTCATCAGGCTTAAATTGTGAAAGAGTGATTCAGGGAGCATGGAGACATCATTATTAGACATGGATTGTCCACCACAGAGTCCAGACCTTAACCCCATTGAGAATCTTTGGGATGTGCTGGAAAAGAATTTACGCAGCAGTCTGACTCATCACCAATACAAGATCTTGAAGATGAATTAATGTGACTTTGTGAATCTATCTATCTATCTATCTATCTATCTATCTATCTATCTATCTATCTATCTATCTATCTATCTATCTATCTATCTATCGCTTAATCACTTAAAGGAGTCAAAAAGTCAATACAAGGATAGAAATAAAATGCCTGTCTGTCTTTCTGTATTCAAGTTAGGGATTTTTGTGAGTGTCTGCGTGTATATACATGGTATCAGAAGCTTCACCTGTTGATGTGGCTTAGCGTGAGGGCGCACTATCTGCTATATGCTATACTATACTATATGCTTTTCTGCATAGTCACATCATTGCAGTGTGTTTTGCTAAGTCAGCTGTGTGTGTGTGTGTGTGTGTGTGTGTGTGTGTGTGTGTGTGTGTGTGTGTGTGTGTGTGTGTGTGTGTGTGTGTGTGTGTGTGTGTGTGTGTTTGAGAACGAGAGCATGCAAACACACTGATTTGGCTGTCTGAACAACCGTCTGCTTGCAAAAGCACAAACAGAAGTGAAAGAGCAGATATCTGGATGTTAACCAGACTACTTTGGCAGAGTTTAAAGGCTAAAAGCTTAAAGACTAAAACACACAGCATCTTTAAAACATTATGTCTTGGTTTCAGCTTTAGCTTTAAACCAGCAGCTGTCTGCACAATGCTAGATTTGTTTTCAGACACAGCTTCTCACGAACCCTTCGAGAAAAATGGCTTGTTTGGGTTGTTGTAGTGGAACGTGCATGGGTTTGTTTTAATGCCATTATCAGCGTAATGAGTGTTTCTCTAAACCTCATGTGCAAGCTTCAAAGACTAGTGTGGTTACAGGGTGTGTATCCGTATAGGGTTTACACTTTGCTTTGCCTGTGTGTGGGCAGCAAATGTCTTGGTGTAAAAACATTATGCAGACGGTTGCATCCAAAGTCAGTCCAAAGTTTTGCTACGGTCAGAAATGAATGTTACCCCAGGTCAAGGAGTTTACCCAGATCCTGTGATTTAAATCCAGTCATATTGACAGTAATATTAAAAATGTACATTTACAAAGGATACATTTTGTGTGTGTGTGTATGTCTGTATGATTACAATTATCAGAATTATCAAAAATATGCATATGTGAATTATTATTACATTTTAGTAAACATTAATAGACATATAGTATCAGAAATACGTTATACTCTGCATAGAGTATAACAGTGATGATAGTGATTTTTGGCTTAAGTTTGGTTTGGTTTGAGTTTAAGTGTTTGCAGGAGATCATTTTTGTTTTTGTTGCCACGTTCGTCACCGTAGTGACCCAGACTATGATGCTACACTGTATTTAACAGCAAAAACACTCTTTAACTGTCAACACACAGGCAGTTTTATTACATAGAAAGCAGTTTGTCCCCTGTAAATATAGTACAACTAAATTCCAACGCATATATTAACCCTTCTTTCCCTTTCATTTTAGTAATTGTAGGGAGCATCCCATTCAGTCCTGTATGTGTGTGTGCATGGTTGTGTGTGTGTGTGGCCCCAGAAGCACGAATATAAATTGTGGAGTATGTGCTCAGGGGACTCCATTCCGCCTTGTGCTTTATTTTTCTTTCTGTTTTTTTGCCATGATGGTGACATATGTGTGTGTGTAAAAAAATGTAAATAGTACATTATTTGAATGAAATGTAGCACCCTTAAGCCTAACAGTGCTGAGAGAGCTCCACCCTACAGATCAGGGCCAAACTGGGAAACAATAAAACAATTTCAGGCCAGGAAATCCCACACCAACCTATGCCATCCTGTTCACCAAAATAAAATAATAAAAAAAAAAAAAAAAAAATATATATATATATATATATATATATATATATATATATATATATATATATACAGTACAGACCAAAAGTTTGGACACACCTTCTCATTCAAAGAGGTTGAATTTGTATTATGGCAAGAAAAAAGCAGCTAAGTGAGGAAAAAAACTCATTACTTTAAGAAATCATTACTTATTACAAGAAATTAAGGTCAGGCAGTCCGAAAAATTGGGAAAACTTTGAAAGTGTCCGCAAGTGCAGTCGCAAAAACCATCAAGCGCTACAAAGAAACTGGCTCACATGCGGACCGCCCCAGGAAAGGAAGACCAAGAGTCACCTCTGCTGCGGAGGATAAGTTCATCCGAGTCACCAGCCTCAAAAAATTGCAGGTTAACAGCAGCTCAGATCAGAGAGCAGGTCAATGCCACACAGAGTTCTAGCAGCAGACACGTCTCTAGAACAACTGTTAAGAGGAGACTGTGTGAATCAGGCCTTCATGGTAGAATATCTGCTAGGAAACCACTGCTAAGGACAGGCAACAAGCAGAAGAGACTTGTTTGGTCTAAAGAACACAATAAGGAACACAATAAAGAATGAGAAGGTGTGTCCAAACTTTTGGTCTGTACTGTACATATACTGTATTTTTCTTACAAACAGAACTGTCTCCAGCTTGGTGCAAAACAGCCACCTCATAGTAATTAGATTGTTCGGAATCGATATAAATATGTTCCCAAATAATACAGCCAAATTAGTAAAACCATAAGTTTCATGCAAAATGTTAAAACTAATATTTTTCCCCCCTTCTATCTGTCTCAGTCTCTGGCTGAATCTGACTGATTGTTTCCACCAAAAAAAAAAAAAAAAAAAAAAATAGAGGGAAAAGGTTTTAAACCTCACAAATGGGAAGAATTCAATTTTTTATGTAAAAAAATAGAACAATATTTTTAGAAAAATCAGACAAAAAAAAATCAGACTTAATGACTCATTTTTGTTCATGTCTGCACTATACTGTAGCTCTTGTCTCCCTGCTCCCTTCCTATCTATATAAAAGAAAGATTTTACAACATTTCACGACTTCTTCTCAAAGACCTTTCTTTTTGCATGCTCTTTCCCCTCCTGCTCCACCTGGCCACCTTCTGTCCATCTCTAGCATGTCTGTTCAAACGCTTTTCCACTGTGGAGAAGCACAGAGCGAACAGAGTCATCATCAGTCAAGACAAACAGAACCAGGTTAATGTTAATGTTAATGTAACAGTCTGTATGTGTGTGCCGTTAGTATGTGTTAAAAGGATTATACTTGGATAATGTATAGGCAGCATTACTTTACATAACAGCATTATTCTTATAACACACTGTTGCGGGCCTCATAACAAGAACCCTAATTCAAAATTCCTGTAAAGGAACCCAGCTGGTATAAATGGACTCAACAGATGGCTAAAGATTACAAGGAGTCCAGAAAGCAATCTGTCTCAGTTTCTAGGCAGACATGGCTCAATGGAAATCAGTGAATTCAGAAGCTGAGTCTGCAGAAAAGAACTCAGACACTAATGTCCTCCAACAAAGCCCTCATTATAGTCGAATGATTAGTCACATGACATGATCCCCTCAGAAAGAGATAGAGAATGCTACTTCTACAGTTGAGTTCAGCTTGGCCATGTTTAGCACTAGGAATGCCTGAAAAGCAGTCTGGGTAAAAATTTTATTGGCAGGACCTCATGCCCTCACCCCTACCAGCAGAAGAAGCACTACATCTAGAGGTGCACTGGCCAGTCCCTGCAGGCATATACACCTCTGGAGTTCTAGGGAGAACTTGTAATGTGATAATTGTAATATGAATCTGCAGTAGCTGTTTGACACTTTTTATTTTTTTTTTTTTTTTTATTTTGGTAGGACACATGGTGTGGTCCATTTTTCCACAAAGTGCCAAGTGAGGTTTGAACAGTCTGCTCTGGCAGGCATGTGCAATTCTACCATGTGAAATCAGTCTTGTGTGTCTGGTGCCAAATAACGTCTTGGAGAGGAGATTTTAGCCAGAGAGAAGCATACCAAGATCCTGCTGTCCGTCTTGTGTGGTATATTGAGGCAGTTTAAACGTTTGAGACAGAGCACATTTATAAAGGGCAGGAAGTGACTATGGGATGCTTTACACCTGAAAACATCCGTGTTTGGGCATTACTTCAGTTAGTCCTGATGAAAGTATTGCAGGGATAAAAACTTCACTGCATATCCTGTTACATGTTTGCGGTGAACCTGGAGACCCCTATATATATCCATCCATCCATTTATCTATCTATCTTATTATAGGTGAATAAAAGCAGACTGGTCTCTCCATGGCTTTTAAGGCCATTCAGGACATTCCCACCCTTGTTATACACAATGAAGCACTCTCACTTAGAAGGGAGCTTAGAAAAGAGCCCCTGAACAACAAGCCAGGCCACACAAAAGAGCCACAAACTAGATTCACTGAGAAAGTTGTCAACACATGGCAGGCAGACATTATTTTGCTTGCCAATCAGATTCAGACAGATTGCTATGTGTGGCGCTGGCTCATGTTGAGGATAATAAGAATGTTGATGACAGCTGCGGTGGTAATCTCTTTGGACTTGATGGAACTATGAGCTTTGCAGAAGGAGGTTATCAGTCCACAGCTAGACCTCAAATGACAAGAACAGAGACATTTCCTCATCTGGTGAGCAAACTGAAGGCGACAGTGGCAAGGAAAAGCTCCCTGAGATGACCTTGAGAGGAACCAGACTCGGCAGGAAACCCATTCTCATTTGAGTGTTATTGTATAAGATGGCAAGAGAAGGAACAAGAGTGACTGAGGGTGCAGTAAGCCAGACGAGCAACCAGAATACCAAGATAACACTCTTAGGAGACTAGTATACTTAGTTGACTTTATGTCTTTAAATTTTATTAATATAAATTGGATTAGATAAAATGCTAGTACACATTAAAATGAACTTTTATGTTGTTTGAAATTATTGCATGCTCGGTATATGGAGTGATGTACCATTTACAGTTTCCTTTCACTTGAACTAAGGAGCTCAAAGCCTTTCCAGTATCACAGTTCTCCTGTGTACAAAGCCAGCCCTATGTAGACATTCTGTGTTAAGGTTGGACTGGATGAACTCCCCACTGAACATCATTGGGATGAACTGGAACTCGAGCCTCCTTGGCATCCCGGCATCACTACCTGAGCTCACTAATGCTTTTGTAGCTGGATGAACACAAATCCCCATAGCCAAGCTCCAAAATCTGGTGGAAAGCCTTCCTAGAAGAATGGAGCGCATTATATCTGCATAGCAGGGATTAAATCTGGAATCGGACGTGGCTGATGGTGTTCACATAGTTTTGGCCATTTTCCTATATATTGAAATCAGCATTTTTTTATTCTTTAGTTCATGCTGACACGCACTGAATCGTACCTAAGGGCAATTTAGAGTCACTAATTCCACATGCAGACACAAGGAACCTGTTAAACACCAAATAACCGTTATTAACCCACTCCAGGATCAAACGGGAGACCCTGGAGCAGTGAGGCGGCAACACTATCCACTGCACTTTCATTTCACCCAGTGCAACTTTCATTTTATTTCATTTATTCTAATGAAGCTCAGTTGACCCATGTCCTAAATTAACTGAATCAATTTGTGTAAGCAATATCCATACTCTAAAACACCACTCTGGGAGGGTCCATTAAATCCTTCAGTCCCAAGTTTTTCTCTGTATGATTGATTGAATTTTTTTTTTGTATGCCACCACAGCCACTTCATACCAGATCAAAAAAGGCATCAAATAACACAATATCTGGAAGATTTTCAACTGAACTTATGGTTAGCTCAAAGAATCACAGAAACATTTGGTTAAAACATTTTTTTATTAATATTCACTACTCTCACAAACATAATGCCCCAAAATGTCACATTTATAATGGCATCTTTAAATATTTCCTTTAAGTATTATATTACCTATTTCTTGCTGCCATTTTCACACCATATTTTAGTATTATCTACGTATACCCTATGACATCAACATGTCCTCATGTATGTAAGTAAATATCCCCTAATCTGGAAAATCTTAGACTATAGGCGAAAGAAACTGATCTTTCGGTAGGGGTTGGCCCCTGAGTATACATGTTTCAGTACCCCCACTATAGGAGAGCTTGGGCCTAAAGGGGTTAATTAGTCTGATAAGATCCAGAATATGAAAGAATTGCAGATAAGAAGGCAGGAAGATCATACCACTAAGGCATGAAAGACAGAGGTAGATAACAGAACTCATGGAAAGTAAGAGAGTTATAACATTTAACTTGTGTTACACATTACCTTTAGATTTGATTCAGGAATCAGCAACATTAAACCATGCATTATGTAGTAAAAGCTTAATGAATCAAATCAGAGGGAAAGTAAAGATCAATCAATTCAGTTAATTTAGGATGAAGAACTTTAAAGAATTGCGAATGTAGATCAGAGCTACAGGAGGTAGGGTTTGTTTGCCTTGCATTCATAAATAAATTTTTTATTACAATTTTTATACATAGCAAAAAAGCATGATTCATACTTTAAATGAAGAAATGTATTTATATTCTATTTATTTACTCTATATCAGCATTCATGGAATTTCTCTCGTCCAATCCGATTACTCGGTTGGAAAACTAGTTGTAATGAATAACAAGCCAGACCATTTAAGACTCCTTTGTGTTAAATGGTGTATCTAATGAAAATTAGGATGCTACTTTTCTAAACCATGCCTTTGTTTAGCCTCAGCCATAATTTACCATTTGACATTTTCAGGATCAAAAGCTGGCATCTTTGTTCATCATCTGTCAACTGGCTTTTTTTCCAGTGTGTGTGTCTCACAGATGGTAAGAAAAATAATATTTATATTCATGCCCTAACCTACTTCTTTGCAGCACAGTAGTTTGGTTAGAGGTCATAAGGTTATTTCTGGTGCTAACAATGACCACAGAACATTCATTAATGTTTATATAACAATAATCAATGTTCTTGTTATAAAAAAATATATACAGTACAGAGAGAGAGAGAGAGAGAATTCAAATAGCATTTCCTATTATAGTTATATTATAGCATGTACTGTAGTTTGAAATAGTAAATATAATAAAACAATAATGATAAAATTATCTCTATAAATTAGATTATAAATTTAGATTTAAATGAGAAACAATAAAAGATTTTGGTTTTATTCAAGAGATTTTCACTTGCTAAGGTGCCTTTATGCAGTGCTTTTTTTTTCTCGGTCACTTATACACTAACCCACTTATTTGTCTTCTTCACAGACACACTTCGAGCTACTATGGTGTGGTGAGGCTGAACTCCCGTGCCTGCTCCTGCACACTGACACACTGTGGTCTTTGTTCGACTGTTGCTATGGCAACCATCTCTTTCTCTCAGGTGACTAGATCTTCATATGTAGGATATCAGGTTGACCCAAGAAGTCCTCTCTCTCTCTCTCTCTCTCTCTCTCTCTCTCTCTCTCTCTCTCTCTCTCTCTTTCGCTCTCGGACACGCCGTATGCACACTTCTGTTTTTCGGCATGCATCAGACATTCACATATTTTTCAGCATGTAAGATATTCCTGATAACAGATGCTGCTAGGGGACCACACGTGATAAAGCTCATGCAGCCTTCAGTTCTTTTCTTTATTTAGCAGACCGAAGCCAAATGCAGAATAACTTTGCCTTCAGTGGTATCTACCAGCCAAGCCAAAAATAACCCACAACATACACACAGACAGATGAGTGTTTACACTGTCAAGTGCAGGAGGGCATGCTGGGATGGATTCCAGATGTTGTACTGGAACATTCTGTACAAAGCTGCTTAAGAACGTGCAGTGGTTCCCAGGTCTGATCCTGGAGTGCCCCTGCTTTGCATACACAGGTATTTTCCCTTTTCTATACAACTGTATACAGGATCATGCAGTCTAAATAAAAGTAGGCACACGTCAAAAATGTCAGTTCTTGATGCTCAGATGTACAAGCGTTGCTTACTGTGTGTTTGTGTTCATTTTTCCTATTGTGTCAGACCTATAATTCAATTTGACCTACAATTCAGTTTCACCTTCAAGAGTGCTTTTACATGAATTCTTTAATATTTGCATTAATTTATTTTTTATTTATTTATTTATTTATTTTTTACTTTCATTCATGGTCAGGACAATCAAGACACTTTTTCCTTTGCATTTGCTCTCTTTTCTTAGCTTCCCTATGCTATGAAATGACCTGCTTGACACCCTGTTTCTGTCTTCCTCCTGTCTGCCAAAGACGGTAGTGAGGATGTTTGTGGATACAAGGCAGAATTCAGACAATGTCATGTCTCATGCCTTATCCTTTTGAGATGTCTTTTGATTATTTTTTCTTCTATTATCAGAAAAACATTTTTAAAGAACATTATACATCAACTGTCTGGATCCATGGGAAAATGTAATAAAAAAATATAAATGACAAGAAATGCAATTTTTTTTAGGTCTATCAGAATTGATATTGCTCCATACAGAGATTTCTTTTTTTTTTATTTTTTATTGAGTTTAATCTGTACAGTATTCACACTTCAAGCTTTCTCAGGATGATTTTTGCTGAAGTTACAGACCAGGTTAAATGTCGATACTCGAACACTGTGTGCCCTTCTTTATTTTACATAAGTGTTCTCTTAAGTTGACCAATAGAGCCTCTACTTAAAAATATATATACTGTGCTTTTACAGTACAGTATGTCATCTGTTCATGATCACTTCCTATCAACATATAAATATAAACCATGCAGACATAATAAATGCTAAGCATGCTACACAGATATACAGTACAGTACATATAGGACATTGGAGGTGGAAGTGAATTCCTGGCCTGGGAGCTGTTTTTTTTTTTTTTTTTTTTTTCATATGTGAGGGGTGTTCATAACTTTTGGTTAAGAAAAAACCTATTGCACTTATCCCAGTGTTTCACTAGTGCTTTCTACCATCAAGGTAGAAAGTTTTCTCAGTATGACGGAGCCATGATCAAACTGCCTGCATCGCATCTGAAATGATTCCTGGCCTCCCAGGAACTCCTTTAATGGCCCAAACATGTGAAAATGGTTTGGAGTGAGGTCAGGACTGTATGGGAATGTAGCAAAAACTCCCAGCTGAATTCCTGTAATGTGCAAGTGGAGTTGGTGTTTGATTGTCTGTATAATTCCCATAGGCAAATCTCTTCTCTTCTGCATGTGGGCAACAAGTGAAGATTTTCAGGGATCAGGCTCACTCACTGAATATTCACTGGAACGACTGCAGTGGGCTCTTCATTCCTTGGCGGGATATTCATTCATGGACGTATGGTCTTTTTAATAATGTTTGCACCATTCAAATGTTTTATTGCGGCTAAGAGGCTCATCATTGCACTACGCTTGAAGTCTTCTTGCTTTTATGCCGATGAATTATATATTAACTGTATGTTGTGTTCCTATGCTAAGAACAATATTTAGTCTGCTCTGTTAGGCTAATGGAATGAGTAGCCCGGCTTGAATCAAAAGTGTAATCCTCTTAAAACCTGCTGTGATGGTGTAACTATTATAAATTAGCTTGAAATTTACTTGACAGTTTGATGCAGTGAGAGTCGATGTAACTGAGCTTCTCAGGAAGAAATATTCCTCTCCTTTTTCAGCTCAAAACTCGAACAAACGTCAGAGACAGTACAGGACACAAAATAAAAAACACATGCCCAACACATTTCTATGTGTTTTCAATGATTGAGAAAACCTGCAAATCTATGTCTGGAGTTCAGAGCTGGCAGTTTAACCCACTGACTCACTGTTCGTCTAGCCACTGAAAAGAAATCTGTATTAATAATCAAAGTCAGGCACAGCTTTAGGGTTCTGAGCTCAGGTTACTGTCTACGCAGAGTTTCTCCACATGCCTGCATGGTTTTTTTTTTTCTGATGTCCTTTCATATGTTAAGATTCCCTAAATGACCAAAAGTTTGTGGACACCTGACCATCACTTCATTAAATAGTTGATTCTTCTACAAACTGTTGCCACAGTGTTAAAGATGCACAATTAGTATAGAATGTTTCGGAGTTAGTGCTATACAATCTCCCTTCACTGGATGACAATGCCACTGTGCACAAAGCTATGAAAGCACCGTGAAGGCATTTACCAAGAACCCTGAAGTAGCTTCTTCAGTTTGGGTAGTTAAATGCTTGTACCTAACAAGAAAGAAGCCCAGTTGACATAACACAGCTTCCAGACACACCCATAATGCATCATTTAGCAACCAATTAGCCACAAGACAAACACCAGCATCAGGTGAATTAGAAGACACTGATTATCACTTGAAAGACACTGATCAATTATATACAGTACCAGTAAACTGGTGACTGAATCATTGGCACACAAGGCTCAACGATGCCTGTGGGAACCAAAGGCCAGCTGATACAGTCTGATCCCACAGAAAAGTCAATGTAGCACAAATCTCTGAAAAGATTCTATGCTGGCTATGATAGGAAAGTAATAGAACACCCAGTGCACCACAGTGTATGAGGCTTAGCAGGCGAAGAGTTCAAGATTATTGATTTGACCTCAATTCCTCAGATCTCAATCTAACTGAGCATCCATGGGATGTACCAGACAAACAAGTCTGATTTGTGGAGCCAACCCCGCACACAAAATTGGGCTTAGAGTTTGGGATTTTAATGTCTTACTGGTGTAACGTCATCCTTAGATCCCTATGTGCATACACTGGAGAGTCCTTCCATAAAAGTTGGATGCACATTTGATTAAAAACAATTATGATATTTTTTATCAGAGATTACACAATGCCACTTTTTAATCAGTCTACCTTTATTCTTAGAAAATCTGAGCATCAGGACCACACAATTCCCTGTACTGTAGAAATGACACCTGATTACAATGAGCACATTAATTAGGGAATTTAACAGCACAGGTGGTATAATATCATTTACATAATCATTTCTTAGAACTACTTAATAAATAAATATTTTCAAGAATTCATCTTCTGCCAACTATTTCCAGTACACCGTGCTCAGACGGATTGTTACCTTAATGTGAAAATTAGCATAAAATCAGGTTTGTGAAAGTGAATGTGTGCATCTGGTGTGCTTCCAAGCAGCTGTGTGTTTTGGGAGCGAATGCTGAGGAACTCGTCCAGAGGCCTGGGCTTTGGTGGAGCGCAAACAGCGAAGAGTCTGCAGGAAGATGGTAATGGAGCTGACAGCTTCAAACGGGACCTGGAACTTATCCATGTGACCTGCGTTTACTCAAAACACTCTCTCTCTGTGAGGGAGATGAATTCTTTCTGTTCAAAAAGGAATCAGGGGAAAATACTCTGTAATTCATCTCTTTGTTCTCCGGTTGACCTGACAGAGGTCAGACCTTGTTTTTCACAGATGTCTACAGATGTCTACTTCAAACGAAGAGTGAGTGCGAGAGGGGAACATTCGGTGAGGGGTGAAGTTCATGTGCAATTGAAATAAAAGGCATTGCATAATAGCGAGTGAGTAATAAGTGTTTTTAGTGTTCGTATACAGATGTAGGTTGTTAGAAGGCCTGTTTGCAGGGGGGGGGGGGTTGTCTGTAAGAGTTTGTTATTCATACTAGATGCTAGTATATTGCAGACAGACAGATTTTTTTTAGGTGCATGTATAAATAAATAATAAAAGTTGCCCAAAATACAGTAGACAAGCTCGCCATTTCAGAAGGGTCAAATTATTGGCCTGCCTTAAGCAAAGAAAATGTTTATTTCTGGAATTCAACACATTATTAAACCGTGGAAAGATAGTGTTGAACTGTTAACTTCACAAAATGAATGTGGTCAGAAAACCAAAAAACCAAAACGTGAATGACAGTGACCAGGGATCACTTGAATACTGGTGAAGGTGCATGGTGAAGAGCTATGTTTAATAGTGGAAGTGAGCATTTACACACACATAATGTGACGTGTTCATAAGAAAACCATGTTAGTGAGAAAACATTTTCTAGGGAGCATAAAGATTGGAGCAATGGTAAAAGGTCATGTGGTCTGATAAGTGCAGATTGACCCTATTTCTGAGCTACCCATCCATCATTAATAGTGTCCACTGTACAAGCCTCTGGAGTCAGTGTTATGATCTGGGGTTGCTTCAGTTGGTCAGATCTACAGTAGCTCAGCAACGTAATGTGACAATAAAATAAAGTCAGCTGATGACATGAATGTATTTAAAGATCAGGTTATCACATCTATGTTTTTCTTCTTACTCTTGTCACCATATTTCATGACTTGAATAATCAAAGAGTGGTTCCGGAAGCATGAGGAATCATTTTAACACATGAGGTGGAAACCTCATTGCACACCCTAATCAAAAGTAAAGGCTTTGAATACTAAATATTATAGTGTGTGTGTGTGTGTTTTTTTTTTCTCTCGCCGGGCAGTGTACACTCCTAAAAAAGTAATTTATGACTGAAGGCAACCAAAACACAGAATTCCAAAACAATCCAGAACAAAAAAAAAAAAAAAAAAAAAGTCCAGTCTAGAAGAACCAAACCAGACATGCTCCCAGTTATTAACACACACACACAGTAAACACTGCAGCCTGTTGTCAGCTCTCACCACCAACATTCACTATCACTTAGCAATAGAGTGTGTAGATACAGTACAGTGAATGCAAAAGTGTAAAGTCACACACCTAGGTTTAAAGCATTTAAACTCCACACATTTCATGTTATCATACATTATGGTATTATTTTTATTTCCATGAGAAGTCGAAATAATGACTAAGAGACAAATGTAAGGATTTTTTTTCAGCTTCTATTTTCTTCATCGCTTGAACTTGAATAACATGTTTGGAGCAGACTGGCACAAATTTCTTTCATTCCCTTGCTGGATTTTATGCCCTTTCCTTTTAAATTTGTGATCTTCTTGCCCAGAAATATTTTTCTCAGTGCTGTCTAGAACTTTTCTGTGGTATTCAGGTCAGGGTGTTGTTGATGTTTGCTGCAATGCTTTCACATTGTTGTCTGTAAGCCATTTTGGATACTTTTCTCATTCCTTTGGTAGAAAATAGTTCTGGTGATGATAAAGTCATTGGTTCAAGATGATAATGGATGACAATTTTTTCGTTCCTGGAAAGAAATATGCCATCAATAAATATAATTTTGTTTTCTTTGTTTATGGTAGATTTAAGTATGATGATTCCATAGAGGTCGTATATATATACAGTACACTACCAGTTATAGTTTGGACACACCTTCTAACTCCAGCCTAAACTTCGGATTGAATGAAGAGGACTGCTGACCAAAGGCATCGTGATTTTTCATCACGATGTGCGTCCGCACACTTCTACAAACACTGTCAGCACTCTGCTGAAAAATTTCGAAACATGTTTTAATGAGGGAATACGAAAGCTTGTTGACAGATGGACAACGTGTATTGAAAAGTAAGGAGAATATGAAAAAAAAATGTATTTGTCTTTTCTTAATTTTTTTACTCGTAAATTCTCTGCCATTCCACAGCATCCTCGACCCTTAACTACTGCCTTGTGTCTATTCAGAACGAGATGAAACAAAAAAGTCTTCTCGATGGCACCCCCCACACCAAGTTTGTCATTTTCCTATAACCAACACTATGATGGTATTAGTTTTCCCTTATCCTAGTTAGTCATTAGTCTGAACTTTTGGATTGACATATCGCAACATAGCAAACCTAATCTAATTTATTCACCTGAAGACCATAGCAAAATTATGTCCCTCTCTCTCAGACACTGAAAAGCTAGTCCAAGCCTTTATCTCTCCTAGGCTGGACTACTGTAATGCACTCTTCATTGGGATCTCCAGCCAGAGACTGATACTCCAATACGTTCAAAACAGTGCTTTTAGAATTCTGTTGAGAGCAAGAAAATTTGTTCACACCATCAATTTGATCACAAAAGGTTCCCCATTTTCTAGAGGACAGACTAAAACATTCCGCTCCTGTTCTACCAATGCATCCATGGGACTGCCCCCTATATTTGAAAGAACTTACCTGTTTACTAAGGCTTTTTGTTCGTTTTTTGTGTAAATTCCATATTTATCTTTTATGTAAGCACATTTAGATGTGTCTACATGAAAAGTGCTATAGAAATAAAATGTGTTATTATTATTATTATTATTATTATTATTATTATTATTAAATTATTGTAGTCACAAGCCATCACAGAAAAAAAAATGTTTGTACCAATGCAGTCTAACGCTGTCTTCATGAATATTAACCGGAAGTCTCCTGAGTTATCAGATCTTTACGCAGACCACATGGGGGCATCCATGCATAATCGATTAAATGTAGAAAACATTTAGTAATATGAAATGTACGACACTGAAAATAACTGACTTGAATATTTTTACAAATATTTGTTTGTAAGCATTTGCCATCAAATCTGTTCCTGGACTGAGTGTTTAAGCATTTGTAAACAAATTCTTCAATTAATGCAGGTATTACCACAAATTAGAAAATACATTTATGAAAGTGTGTTCAAGTCAATCTGGGACTTTAAATTAGACAGAATAACAAAACACAGTTAAAGAGGAGTAAAAACTATCTTTATTTCGCGATATAATCCGCTGCTACACTAATGCACGTATCCCCCTTATCACTAGGGCTTGGATACCATCAAGGTAGAAAGATTTCTTTGTACACTTGAGCACTGATCAAGTTTCCTTCTTCATTTCTGAAACCCTGGCCTCCCAGGAACTCCTTGAATGGTCCAAACATGTGGAAATATCTTGGAGCGAGATCAGGACTATACAGGCGATGTGGCAATAACACCCAGCCAAGGTACTGTGATTTGAGCAAGTGGTGTTGGAGCATTATTTTTTTTAAATTAAACATAAAACTAGTCTTTGATTATTTGGTTGAAATCCTATTTTGAATAAATAAATAAAAAATCTGCAGGTTGACAGAATTTTTTCTCCTAAGTGTGCTAGATGGACAGATTGTCTGTTCAGCTGTGAATTATAAACAGACTCGGGTCTGAATCTTCCACTCTCATATCTTTTAGAAACCATCACCACGTATCAAACGTTAAATCGGCTAAATCTGCTTCAATCCAGTTTGCTCAGCCACAGCACACTCCTGCAGCAGTTGTGTTTAATTTCTATTATTCTTCAGCTGTAGATCAAACAGAGAACAAACCTGATGGCTAAGAACATATTCGCTGACTTAAATCTCTAATTGTGTGTATATATGCACGAGGTTGCAGTGTTTATCTTGTACCTGCCAGCACACAAACACACTCTTAACCATGAGTAGTGTATGACAGGTCAATCAGATGGAACAGATGCTCCTTAACCTTTTTTTTTTTTTCACATTGATGTGGTGTGTCTCTGGATGAACTTGACAACAAATGAATAAAATATGTTTCTATCAAAACAGGAACGGCATCTGGTCCAACAAGGTAAAACGCTTGTCGTCTGTCTTATTTCAATTGTCGATATTATAAAAGAGGCCATCGTCTGCTCACTCTCATCATCCGTACCGCTTTATCCCGTATACAGTGTAGTGCCTAGAGCCTATCCCAGAAGGCGGGTACACTCTGGATGGGACGGCAGTCTATCACAGGGCACACATACACACACACTTCATAAGCTCATTCACACATTACGGGCAATTTGGGAATGCCAATTAACCTAACCTGCATGTCTTTAGACTGTGGGAGAAAACACATCAAGCACAACAAAACATGCAAAATCATAGTTAATGTGCTCATGTGCACAAAAACATGTCATAATTTCTATAGATTTTAAGAATAAGGAGCTATGCTTAGATGAGATGAAAGAGAGAGAAAAAAACAGCAGTAGTAAGCATGTTTTGTTTCAAATTTAAATGAGTTGCCCTGTGTATAATACAAGTATCAAGGCTTGGTGTAATATTTTGTAGTTTGAACTCAGAGGTTGAGGGAATTATAGAATTCCAAGTTTAGACTCTGAGGATTGGGGGGGGCCTCACATGCATTGTATTAAGGCAGGGCTTTGTAAAGCCACTACAGAGACCCTTTTCTCTCTCGGAGACAGAGGGAGAAACCGTGAGAGAAAAGTTTCATCAATGCATCTTTGGAAAGACAAGACACACAAAAATACAACTTCATTACAAAGTCTTTTATTTAAGCAAGGGGATTTTAAAATCCAATATTTATAACTGTATAGCATTTACATTTAGGAATTTGGCAGAGCGACTTACAAATGTGCTTTGAGGTGTTTGTCATTGGATAGATCCTTACACAGGTCACTAGATTAATAACTATAAATACCTGCAGTCAAAAACTGGGAAGTTTTTTTTTTTTTAAGATTGACCCAAATAATCAAACAGTGCTACTGCTATATTGAACTTACATCCTTAACAGTGCAACCATAAACAAATCCCAGCAATATCTGGTATCATACATGAGGATAGATGTCCTGTTGAATCTGGTTACTCTTCGTTTTCAAGTCGTCTCAAAGAGTGGTGGCAGAGTTTTCCCCTGCCACCATCACTCCCAGTTGAACATTGTGTTGGAAAGTGGTCCTATTTCTAGGTGGCTGGTACGGATTATCTGCATTTATATAATTCCCTATTGGAAAATTTGTTTTGCAATACAAAATTCAGCCTTAAGAACTCTCCTCCAGAATTTATTAAATTTGTTTGCTGAGGGTCAAATATATACATCCACACCACAAATGAAAGGTAACCAAGTACATGTACTTTGGACATGTACTGAGGAGTTTTATTTAGAATAAATTTTTACTCCACTCAAAAGTATAGCAAATACCAGGATTTTTACCTGACCACATTTCTGTTGTGTTGTTGCGTTACCTAATCACATTGGTGTGCTGTAGCACTCGAAACAGGACTTTCACCACCTGCAGACTATTATGCACAACTGTATGACTTGCATTTAATTCCGAATACACCCAATTATGCAACAGGTGTTTGAAATCAAAAGTGGAGCTGGTTACAGACTTACAACAATTTTTTTTTATTATGTAAAAAGGCTACTGTGAGATAATAGAAGCTCTGTAGTTTTGATACTTGGGTAAATTTGATGATATGTGACTTAAGTACACAAGTAAATGGATGACTTCTACTTTTACTTGAGTAATATTTGCACTAAGGAATCTCCTGGTATTTATGTACTTGGTCCACCTCTCTTTAGGACCTATTTCAACACGAACAATCAAGTTCAAATGTAACTGAAGATTAAAAAAGTGTTCATACTGAACACCTTTTTAATAGTGCTTGTCTGGATTTTCAGGAGACATCTGCAGCACCTGGTGAGAAAGACATGGACAAAATAAGCCATCAGTACACAGAAGTTACTTCCCATTATTACATTACGATGCGCACAATCTTTTTCGAATCTCTGCCTGAAAGAGGCAGCGCATTAAAGATTTGTCTGTTCCTTGTATAGAAGCCAGGCTCATGCAGTAGCCTTTTGACCCAGTTTTGGCAGGCAGTTGTTGTACCTGCCTCCAGTGGGCAAACATAGGAGGGACAGTTATTCCAATCAGTGAATCCAAACAAAATGTCTCTCTGATTTTTAACTTTGCATTCAGGGCATGGATGTTTATTCTTCCACTGAAATTACTAGTTATTAATAGTATTAGAAATACTACATTCAGTATTGTTTTACTTTCACAAAGGGTCCAATAATGCTGTAGGCAATGCGTTCACTCACCTGGAAACTTGAATAAGGCATATCTTATTTTCTCAGCTCGAGCATTCCCATTCTGCTCCTGAAACAAAATGGAAATGATGTTTTAGACATAGTGAAATACCCAAGCTCAAGCACTGAAGGTTTAAAGACGCATTGTTTCTCCCGACAGGATCCGAAGCAAGGAAACAACAAGCAGCCTTTACTTCGGGTTTTTTGAGAGAATTCGTCTCCCCCCCGTGTTAATCATTTAGGACATGAGAGGTCTTAAATGGGCAATAAAGGGGATAAGAGAAATAAAACAGCAATGTATTGTCCGTTAAGAATCTCACCTGCTGAGATTTTTTTCCCCCTCCATTTCCTAAGCAGCTGCTTTAACCGGACACTCCTCTAACCTGCACACAAACACACACAGTGTCAACATAAGCGTTCATATAAACATATATAACATATTTAAAATGTACTCCAGCAGATTTCTTATTCTTCATAGTATTTCATGATTTCAATGCTTACCTTGACAGTTTCAGCAGAGCTCATCAGCTCAGCCAGGTGGCTGGGGGTCCGATCTGAGAAAAGAAGAAGGGAGAAGACTTTATGAAATATTAGGATGACAAATGCAAGCATAAACAACACGAGGAATAAGAGGAATGATTAACACAACTCTTTTCTTCTACATGCATTTAACATCAAATCCAGGACATGGATTTTTTTCTTTTTTGGATTCATGCCAACTTGTTTTTATTATTATTATTATTTTTTTTTATGTTCAAGCTCGCTTACCCGAGTACCTCGAACACGACAGGTGCTCCATTTTTGCAGGGTAACATTTCCATTTCGGTTTCTGTGAACCAAAGGTTACACCAAGTTGATATACAAGGGCGATATGACAAAGCACGAGACATAAGGACTTGTATGTTGTATTGTTTCTCCCGACAGGATCCGAAGCAAGGAAAAAATAAACAAGCCTTTACTTCGGGTTTTTTGAGAGAATTCTTCTTCCCCCCTGTGTTAATCATTTAGGACATGAGAGGTCTTAAATGGGCAATAAAGGGGATGATTATTCTTCATCATAACAGTATTTTAAGAAGGTCACCTGCTGAGGTCGTTTTTCCTGTCCAGCCAAACACTCCTCTAACCTGCAAAGACAACATTATCACTGCATATTCAATAAATAGAATATATTTAAGAGATATTGGTATCAGACCAAAATGTACTGTTGAAATTTGGCACTTGTTCCTTTATCACAGACAGTAATTAAGATCTTCCCACTCATAACTTGAACGCAGTCATGCATTTTCTGCTCATCTTTTTTGTATTTTTATTTTTTTTTCTTCTATTTTTTACAATTGGTGCTTTAGTAGGAGACTACTACTATTGAATTTCCGCCTGTGAATGCCAAACTTGCATTGTAAGTTAGATGACATAATGCCTTTAGACTACTCCATTAGCCGCGAACAGAACACCACACACAGTTCAGAAATGTTTGGAACAACTTAGAAGCAATTATTAATGAGTCAAAGTATTTAATTCTTTAGAGATGACAATGTAATCAGAAGAGCGTTCACTGAATGTGTTTGTGACTGGTTTTGAATGTGTATTTTGGCAGGCAGTTGCTCTACTCTCAGTACTGCGGATCAGACGCACTTTCACCCCTGCCGTGCCTGACAGTGTAATTAACAATAGTAGAATGGGACACCATTAAAGAAAAACATCGCAATGCTGTTACTGTCCATTATCAGCACTTGTGAAATTCCCCTCAATTCCTCAAATTACTCAGTTGAAATTAACTGGTGTATAATGAACTATTTTTCTAAGATTCATGTTTTAGACTATAATGATAAAGGGCCATTGTCATTCCTCAATTATTTCTTAAATACAATATTCAATGGACCTGTAAAATAATATTTTAAGTATTTTAAATATATTTAATACAAATGCATGTGACATTGAGTGTAGAGGCATAATCTTTTACATTCTTTAAATAAAAATAAAATATCCTTGCTGTTTTTATTAATAAACTCTGTAGACTAACAATGAGTAGATCCTGGGTTAGTAGTTACAGACTTAACTACTTGTAACACACCATGTTGGAGAACAATTGTGCAACCACGTGGCCTCATAAAGCATGCATGATCAGCACTAAGAAGACACCCAGCTGCATTTTCTAGTCTTTTATACTTAACCATGATCGGTTAATCGGAATTAATCGTTAATTTTAGATGAGAAAAAAAAACGCTTAATTGAAAAGAAGTAGAGCTCGTCTTACCCTTCCACAGGAGAGAGGAGAAAGACCAGGGTGAGGCATCGCTGTGGGTGAGACACTAGGAAGAAATGAATTGTGGGTGTTGCACATGCGCACTGCGATACAGGCTTACCGTTGAGGATATAGGGGAGGGGTTCAGATATGTATCGGTCTTTATGTTTGTGTAAAATTATACCATTTATATCGATATAAAGCGTCAAACTCACATGATAACGCATAAATCCATGATGAATTAAAACGAAATACAAATGCGCGACTCTGTTAATTCGTTGTTAAATTCATTTCCTGGTTTGTTACGATTGGTTACAATTTAGAATAAAAATTCTCTGATTGGTGAATCTGTCTGTCATTCAAAAAAATCAAAACCCTCAAAGCCCGCCTCGTTTCCCTGACATCACCGGTGGAGTGGGCGTGGTTTTGGTGGCTAGCTAGTTCCCTGCCGCAGGAATTGATGTTTACTGTAAATTATTTTCAGATTTAATATCACGATACGATGACTTTCAAAGACAAGAATGAGTTGAGGAGACACTTAAGGATCTGTGTGCTTTAGGAGAGAGCTTTGCGTGAGGAAATAAAACGTGCATGTCAGTTGGCCTCCTGGTCCGAGCTGCACGAGACCTGCTGCTCCTGCACACTGCTCCATCATGTTTATTTCATAACCATGGCGTCTAGGAGGATCCTGTGAACTAAATGACTGTCAGAAACATCGCCTCCATCTGTAATATGGTAAGTGCACAAGCGTATTGTGTCTTAGCTAGCTAGCTAGCCCAAGTGGTGTGCTCTATTTCCCTCTCCCTCTCTCACTCTGTGTGTGAGTGTGTGTGTGGATGCTCATATCCATGGTCTTGCTCCCTGACACACAGCTTCCATCCAGAACTGCATGCATGCACAAATAATTCCTCATTATGGACTATACGAAAGGAAATATCCTGCAGTCTATATTTGAGTGTCTTTTGCATGCTTTGACTCATGAACACCTCTTCCTGATTTGAAATGTGCTTCTCCAGGACCAAGGTCAGGATCCTAAGTACACAGTATATATATACTATATAGGCAAACGTAGTTGACCAAACCTGCAATGATGGCATAGTGGTTAGCACTGTAGCCTTGCGCCTTCAGTGTCTGGGTTCAATTCCCGCCTCAGAGTCTGCGTGCATGGAGTCTGCATGTTCTGTCATGCTTGGTGGGTCCCTCTGGGTTCTCTGGTTTCCGTTCACAGTCCATACCATGTAGATTAGGCTAACGCAGTGTGTGGCTGTATGTGAAATTTTGCCATTGGCCTCCATGGTCTCTCTAGTTGGACTACAGAAATTCCTAGATAGATGGATAGATAGATAGATGGGTAGGAAACTGCAATGGTTTTAATGTAGAGTTGGTCCCCTTTTTGAAGCTATAACAGCTTCCACTCTTCTTGGAAGGCTGTCCACAACATTTTAGAGTGTTTCTGTAGAGCATTTATGAGGTCAGGCACTGATCTTACACAAGAAGACCTGGCTTGCAATCTAGGTTCCAGTTCACCCCCAAAAGTGCTCGATGGGGTTGAGGTCAGTGTTCTGTGAGGGTTCTTCCACACCGAACTCATCAAACCATGTCTTCATAGTCTTTGCTTTATGCACTGGTTCACTGGAACAGAAAAGGACCTTCCCCAAACTGTACTTGGAAGCATATCATTGTCCTAGATGTCTTGGTATGCTGAAGTATTAATATTGTCCTTCACTGGGGATAAGGGGCCTGATTGAAACACCTGCATTCAATAATTAACAGATTTAGCAAGATACTTTTGTCCATATAGTGTATATACATACATGCATGAAGTGAACAGATCTGCAAAGAAGGAAACTAACAGTAGTCACAACAAGTTATGGTGTATTAATTTTATTCTTAAAACTAGGAATGTCAGTTTGCTTCTTTCATATCACTTGTCTATAAAGGTGTACAATGATGCATGCGGAATCCAGATCCAAGATTTCTATCAGGTCCTTCAAGATATCACCAGTGTTTGTCAAGATATTTTGATAGTTCCTGGAAGAGTTCACATGTCTTTAAATGCAGAAATCTTGCAACTAATGTGAAAACTGTTTTTAAGCATGGCATGTATTGTCTGTATTTTCCACACTTTTTTATCCAGTCATCATGAGATCAGGCTTAGGTCAGTTTCTCGATCTTAAGACTAATCTCAGTAAGCTAAGATGAATGTCTAAGTCACATTTCCAGCAGATGCCAAGCTAGTTAGTTAGCTGAGCTAATAATGTACAGCACTGACCTGTAACTGTAACTCTTGATTTTCCATTGTGTTAAATCACTGACCTGTGAAGCTCATGTGCTGGAGTTTCTCTAAAGAAGGAGATGACAACTGTTATCAGGTCCTTCTCAAGATTTGTCTTACAACAGAGTTTCGACTTCAGAGGTGCTGACATCAAGTCACTTGGTCTGCGAACCTAAGCCAGCCCAGTCTTCAATGTTTTCCACTCACATCACGCCAAACAAATCACTGCTTTTACTCAGAGCCTGACAAATGTTTGTCTTCCATCTCCCAGCATACATAACCCAATTTAAGGGCAAATCCATAATCTGTTGCCACTGGCCATAATTTCATTATATAGATCATGAGCTGTATGGATGCTCTGCCCTATGACATTCAATTAAATTCAGTTTTATTTTATTTATATAGCTTGTTTAATAATGGTAATTGTCGCATATATGTACGTGGCTGTACATATGTGGCTGCAAGTTCAGTATAACAGGAGATGACTTTAAGTTAATATGGTGTCCAGTTTCGCTATTGGAGACTCACACAGAAAGCATTGAAAAGAGGCAGACTAAAACAGGTCATTAGAATGTACCTGCTTTCAGCTTCTGATTTCAAATCAAATGCAAATTTTATTTGTCACATGCACAGTCATACACAGTACGTACGATATGCAGTGAAATGCTTAGGCGACTGCCAGTGACCTTAGAATAAAGACTATTTACACGAAATGAATATAACAAAGAAAGTAGAAATAGATTTAACTAAGAATAAAATAATAAAATATATGTACAGTAAAAATATACAATATCCAATAAGAAAAATAGGAAAAATATAAGAAAATAAAAAATGTACGAAGAATATAAGAAAATATAAGAGAATAAGAAAAACCTGGGTGCAAATGTAGAAAAATATGCATACAATATAAGGAATATAAGAGAGCGTAGGTGTACCTAGGTGTACAGTATAGAAAATATGGGATATAAATAGAGATGTCCAGGGGGTGTGCAAGTATGCTGTAAAGTGTTTTGTGCTTAAAGTTATTTGCTGGTATTGTCCCAGTATTATTATTACTTTTAAACCGTATAAATCTTACTGCTACCGGGATATGGAAATAGCATCACAAAAATGTTAAAAGCACAAAATGTAGTTGTTGTTTTTATTAATTGGTGACAGAAACAACTTATGTGACCTATTTTTTTTATTCGATAATTCCTGTATAGTTGGTTAAAATAAAATTCAGTTCTTCATATTGCCTAGGTTGTGCTGACAAAAGGATGTGTCACTCTACATTGCACAATACTGATCCCTATACATTTATTAAGTCATGGTAATGGAATAATTGGTTAAATACACTCTGGTGTTTTAAGGGCGACATGCTCTGACAAATGCCATCTTTCTACACAAAAGAGTGTTTGGTTCTTGATTTTTTTACTTTATCTTACTCTTCACATATGGGTAGGTGGAGGGAACGGTTAGTAAGTCAGATCTCTGAAATGTGAAATTAATTGAAATATCAAATAAATCAAAATATTGTGTTACAGGTCATAGGTATTTATTGTATGTTGTATGCAGTAGATCACTTTTGTGCTGGAAGGTAATTTCGACCTGCTCAGCAAGTGCGTGCAAGTGAACCGTTTAGAAATGAAATCACATGTACACTGCCTGGCCAAAAAATAAAAAAGTCACCAGAAGATTTAATTCAGTCACCTTTAGCTTTGATTACAGTACTCAATGTGGTGTCCAGTTCACGTGCGAAAATTATTCCTTATGCACCCAGAAACTCCTCTGTCACAATTTGAGTCCTGGAATATGCCTCTGTCATCAGGTAAGAAAAACTCCATTGATGTGATAATCTGGTCATTCAATACATTCAGGTAGTCAGCTGACTTAATTTTATTGCCACATAACGTTGCTGAGTCTAGAGCAGAGAAACTACAGCAAACCCAGATCATAACACTGCTTCCCTTCTTCCCTTGACATGGCTATTGCTCTGGAATAGGGTCAATCTGAATTCATCAGACCACATGATCTTTATGTTACTCCAAAGTCCAATATTTATGCTCCCCAGCAAACTAAAGCCTTTTTTACTGATGGGTCTTACCAACACGTGGTTTTCTTGTGGACACAGCTGTTTAGTCCCAGACCTGTGAGTTCTCATCACATTGTGTGTTTATGGTAATCCCATGATCCAATTTTTTTTCCAGACCACATTTCTTCCACAAAGTTCACTTTTCTATCCTTCCAGGTTTTGATAATGTGTTGAAGGGTTCTTATCCCAGTTCCAGTAATTTCAAATCTCTTTAGTTGTTTTCTTTGCTTGATGCAGCCCAATAATTTGGCCCTTCTTAAATCAAGACAGGACCTGTTTTATTTTTTGTCTTATCATAGTTGACCTGTAAGATGAACTGTTGCTTGGTGCAGGTTATGTGACCACCTTTGAGCATGCGGCTGGTCACATGTACTGTACATTATAAGGATGTCCTTCTCCTTACTCTTAAAAAACTTTAGAGACTTAAAGGGCAGGAACGTCTAAATGCCTAATGAAGCAGCAGCCATACTCCTAAAACGATACCACTTTATTCCCACCATCTTTGAGACTCTGCAGGATGAACAGTGTAATGTGCCTGCTAGTTTAAGGAAAGAAAATGTACGTTCTTTAATCTACTCTGCTAGACAATGCAATGCTTGTATACCTTTGACGTGAAGGGCATTTTAGGCTTCATGTGACTGAAATAGAAAACCATACTGAATTACGGTTTCCTCAGAGGGAAGAAAAGTTGAATTGCGTTCTCAGATTATTATTGTCACATGATGCGCAGTGCAGCAGTTTAGCTCCAATCACCTGTCAGCTCTTCCTGGACCTTAGATGGATGGTCCCAGAGAGATGCTGGATGTCCCTTGTGTCCGGAGAGGGTTTCATCTTACATTCTCATTACTCTATATCCAGAAAGGATTTTTTTTGTTCTGATGACTGTGGTAATGACCTATAGCTTGTGCTGATGTAAATAGGTATATGATTCTATCTTAACTAGAGCCTCAGTCCCAGTAGAATAGATGCAGCCTCATGGCGTCATGCTGCCACCACCATGCTTCACCGTGGGGATGGTGCTCGTTCTGATCAGCTGTCTTGTCTTTTTGGCAAAGGTTTTTTTATTATTATTATTATTATTATTATTGATTTTGGCAAGCAATGGCTGTTTAATTTCTAGAAAAAGGACTTGCATCAAGTCACTCTTTACCCCATAACAGACATCTGAAAAATAATAGAGCCTGTAGTTACATAAAGGGTGTGAGAAGCAGTTGTCCCTAATAATCCCTTAATGTTTGTTTTTAGATTACTTGACACCCTCTTGAAATGTTTTATTCTTGTGCTTTTGTCAGTTCTGGTTCTTGGTCATGTTAATCTGGCGCCCCAGGTCTCCACTGTGAATCAAACGTTGTTGTTGGTTTTTTTTAATTTTTTTTATTTTATTATTTTTTTTTACATCAAAATGTCTGCAATTTAATTGCAATTTTATTATTATTTAATTTTATTGGGATGTATAAACATTTTAATAATAATAATAAAAGTACAACAATAATAACAACGGTATTAAAGATAGTAGTCAATCCGTATGGAGCCCTCCCCATGGTTTCATACACGTGTGAACCATGTATTAACCATCATTATGCAGAGTACACTTTTACGGCTAGTATATTTGGCTTTTGCATGCACAGAAATATTTTTGCTCGTTCAAACTCTGCCTTGAGAAAAGTTAGCTGAGGAGTAAGGAAAACCCCTCCTTTCCAGTTGCATACATATAGTTCATGCAAACACACACACACACAATGCCCAACCAAAAAAAAAAAAAAAAACACACACACGCACACTAATATTTTGTTGGATCGTCTTTTACTTTCATTTGGCCATGCCATGATAAGCTCATGCAATGCAAAGTCGTTGCATCAGAAGTCATTTCCAGCACATCTCAAAGATTTTAAATAGGGTTAAGGTATGGACAATCCATGTGTGAAAACAATGTCTCATGCTCCTTGAACCACTTTTTTACAACTTGAGCCTGATCAATCCTGGCATCTTTATCTTGTAATATGTATTTTGCAAGTGGTTTTCTTATGGTACGTTCACACCGAATGCGGCGAGAGTGTCAAATTTTGCTCTCCCCGCCCTGCCGCCGACGGCGGTGTGAACGCACCATTAAGGCTACACAGCTGTTAAGTCCCAATCCCTTGTGTTTCCAAGCATGTTGTGTGTGTATTTCTCCCTTATTTTTTATTTTATTATGGTTATCTTTTAATTAATAAATTAATTCTGCTCCCTTGATGGGACACCATTAGATCAGATTACTGTATATAAATATCTGGGAATTTGGCTAGATAACACTCCGTCTTTCTCAAAACACATTGATAATCTGAAGTCGAAGATAAAATCAAAACTTGGGTTCCTTTATAGAATGCGTTCTGCATTTACATCATCTGCTAGGAAAACTCTGGTGCAAATGACCATTCTCCCCATGTTTGATTATGGTGATGTTATTTACAGGTCAGCATTCAAAGGACATCGAGCATTTGTTATGAACTTGTATGCTTTTGTAGCAGCTCGATGTTCTCTACCACTCTGCCATCCAGTTCATAACAAATGCTCCTTTCAAAACTCATCACTGTGCCCTGTATTCTTCTCTCAACTGGTCTTCATTGCACACCCGCCGTAAAACTCATTGGCTTATGGTCATTTAAAACTCTTCTCGGTTGGTCCCCTCCTTACTTACAAGAACTGTTACACTCTTCTTCTTCTGGGTACAACGCTCGTTCTGCTAACCTGATTCTGCTCACAGTTCCTAAGGCTACCTCTGTATTTGGCCTGTCGTCTTTTCAGAACACCACTGCTAGAGACTGGAATGACCTGCAGAAAATATAAAAATTGGACAATCTCATTCCTAAGTCTGCTTTTCAATTTACGATCTCAGCTTACTATAAAGACGTGTGTTGCTGTTATTAAGATTAGCTGCTATGACTCATTGCTGCTCTATCGTTTACATCGTTTATACTACATATTTTTTTTTTAAATATGCATTTAATCCCCCCCCCCCCCCGTAATTTTGTTTATACTGTATATATGTATCTTTAGTAAAATGTTTTATTGTAGTCCCCCCATTTCCCCCAAAGGCTTCGCCTTTGCCAGGCCACAGTTGTAAATAAGAAACATGTTCTTAATCTGTCTTGCCTGGTTAAATAAAGGTAAATAAAAGATAAAATAAATTCAATTTTCTTACGATTTGATTATACTAAGGTTTTAAGTGCTCTCTCATCACTCTCATTCAGGATGTTTTTCCGACCACATTTCTTCCGTAAGATGATAGTTCACCTCTATCCTTCCAGGCAGGTTTTAATGTTCTTAACCTATTGTTAGTAGTTTCATCAGTTTCCTTAGTATGGCTGTGATGGGGTCATAGCCAAAAATGTGCGGCCTGAGTGCCAAAGGTGTCACAACTGTGCTATATCCAACAATACAGCAAAGTTTTACTGGAAGAACTAACTACTGAACTGACTTCACCATACAGTGCTTGAAGTCTTCTGTAAATGTCAAACATTTTTACAAATTCATTCACCAGAAATTAGCCCAAGTCTCAGTTTAACTTTGGAAGATAGTTATAGCATCAAAGTGATTGAAACCATTTCACCAGACCTACTGATGCCAGGGATAGTAAGTCAAGTGATTAAATATGATGTTCCTGAGTTGTGAGACAACCTGCTGCCTTAAGTAATACCGATTCAGAGTAAAATGTTATCTTGCTGCTTTAAGGCTTGGAGAAGTGTGACTGACTACACAATGACAGTGGCACAACCAGGGGATGGGGTGAGAGAGCAGGGGCTTTTATAGTATAATCAATAAAAGAGAACTGATTCAGGCATGAAAGAGTTTTCACTTTTTATTTCTTGCTGAACAGATGAGACATTTACTTATTCTGTAATTTGATAGGAAGCTAGTGAATGAAAGTAATCTGATTTGTCCTGACTGTAGGAATACAGTGTAGATATAAATGAAGTAGGCACACATCTCTTAAAATGTAAAGTTTTTGGGATATAAAAATTTATTTTGTGATGTCAGATCGGTTTAATGTTGTTTATCATTCAAAACACTTCAAGTAAAAAAAAAAAAAAATTTTAGTTAAAACAAACAAAAAAAAGGAATAAAATGATTAACAGCCAGAATAACGGTGTTGTGCAAGTGTCTGCACATCTGATAACTTGCTAAAGCACATTTTGCTTGTTTTTGAAGAAGTCTACCAACACTACGCATCTAGATAGGTAGCTGTCTATTAGAGTCCTACATTTTTGTACATTTTGGATATTTAGACCCATCAAAGACGCAAACTCAAGTCCCAGCTGAAAAGAAGCAGGTCTACAGCTGGATGCTGCCACCACCATGAATTCCCCCGGTGATGGGGTTCTTTAGGTGGTCAGCTTTCTCCGTATTTTGTGGCAAACATTTTTTCAGCACATCGTTCCAGGTGGAAAGGTTTGGGATAGCACAGACATGTCAGGAACCTGAAAGGATGTTGTCATATGCAAGGAAGGAACAGCACTCAGTAGATATTCAGCAGATACTCTTGCAGTTCTTTCAAGTTTTTTCTTGTCCTTCTGCATGTTTTGGAGGGACCTCCTGTTCCTGGAGATGCTTTTTGCCCTTCTACCTTTACACAAGCTGCTCCTGTAAATGCTTTGTAATTTGAAAGTAAGAAGCTCAGCAAATAAGTAAGAAAACCGCTGATCTTTATTTTGGGGTTGATTAGAATCACATCAGTGACTACTGGTCCATGTTAATTATATTTGAACTTGAGCAGTCAGGTTATTATAAGTAATTTTTTCTCCCTTATTTGAGGTATCACACTAAAGATGATAAAAGCCTGGTTTATCCCGGTTTAAAAAAAAAAAAAAAAATGCAATGTTAAAAGTGACATGTAGACTTTTTTTTTTTCAGTATACAACGATCAACTAAAACATTAACACCACATAACATGAACAAGTTAACACTTGTTACCAAAACTGGTAACAGGATAATGGGTCCCAAGACTCAGCTATGCCTCCAGGGATCAACGGTCAGCCACTCTGGTCTGATCCCACCGAAAAGCCAATGTAGAACAACCTACCAAAAAAGTCAATACTGTCCATGATAGAAAAGCAGAAAAGAATACCTAGTATGTTATAATGTATTTTTTTGACAGTTATGTCAATTTAACAATAAAGCTCAAGTCTCCATAATTCATGACAATAATCTGGACGGGATTGGTGATGTCAGTCATCATGTGAACTGATGCAAGCAAAAGAGGATGGATAGCACCTATCACGCCACCCCTAAATGATGTGTGAGCAGCCGTTTAGACGGCGCAGTTGGCAGGTTCCATGTGACTAGGAGGAAGTATCTGATGACCTTCACTCTCCCTGTTTGATTAAAAAGAGCGGGAGGTGGGGTTGGGTTGGAGCTTGGGGGAAGAAGATTGTACAGTAGGTACAAGCAAAGAACCCAAAAGCCAGAATTGTCCATGCTATCTTGGTGGGAATGATGACCTTACACTCTCATGTATGTAGAGGAGGGTGGATAACAGTTAAGTGTTTTGATTGTTTAGTTACCTTGTAATGCAGGATGAGGACCAGTTCTGAAAAGGTACCTCAGAGGAAGCACGTTAGTTTGTGATACCTGCCACCATATCAGAAGATAAAAATAATAAGAAAAACAACATTCATTGTTATATTCCTAAACATTTAAAGTTTTGTAAGTTAACATTTCCTAAACGTTTTTATGAACATCATGCCAGTTGAAGGCATGGGAGCTCATGAATCACATCATGCCTGTTAAATCACTGAGGGCTACCATCTATAAATACTGTTATGTCTTAACAAGACTTAACTGAGAGTCAATAAGTACCTGGCCTGAGATCAGGATGTAATATTCCTCTTAATGTTTGTAGGCATGCTTGCGTATCAAATGAAGAATTTAAAAATGTGACCTGGGCTTTGTAACTTGTGTAACCAAAAATGTGTGTTTTCTTAGGCTTTGTGGAATTTTTCTTTGTCACTTGTTTCTTTAAAACACAGCTCCACCATGTGTAATTTTTTTTCTCCTAGTGCCATGGTTCTGTTTGTCCTTATCTAATCATCTAACCTCTGTTCAGTGTGTTTTGTTTTGTGTTTAAAATTTAGTTAAGTTTTTTTTAATTATGGCTTAATCTTTTAATGGTGTTCAAATTCCTGATTATTTGATGATTTGTCTCTTTCTCTGTGCTACTTTTTCCTCTACAGGGCACCAATGCCTCTGCTCTGGAGAAAGACATTGGTCCAGAGCAGTTCCCTATTAATGAACACTACTTCGGATTGGTCAATGTGAGTATTCTTGTCCTTCAGTCTTAAAGCTTCTGATTAAGCCACATATTTGTACATGAGCCAAAGCAATTAGAGGAGTTTTGTAGACCATGTCCGAATTTGGAACAAAAAGGCAAAGCATTGCATGGAAACGGATCTTATTTCTCTGTGTTTACAATGTTGTTTCGCTCATTCATTCCAAGCTCAAGGACAAAAAAAAAAAAAAGCTTTGGGGTGTAGTAATTTAATATTCAAACCACATGGGTTTGGATATTAAAATTCAGTCATGGTTGGATTGTTTGCCAATGTATCAGGTATTGTTCTGTGTTTATTCTATTCATGATTTTGAGCTCTACAAAATGACATGTTTAAGGAGGAGTTTTACGAATGACTAAAGGCAAGGAGAATGGTAACATGGTGATCTCGGGCAGGTTCACACCGGAGCTTTGCACAAGATGAAGCTCAATCAAAGCCTCATCACAACTGATTACATATTTAGAGTAAACCCTTCAGGGTTCTTTGCTCTGCTCCTGTCAGAAGTAAATAGCATGCAGTCTTAACCATAAAAAAACTACATACTTCACGGAAAAAACATCAGAAAGTAGGAAAGTACTTAAAGTAATTATGTAAATCAGCCATTCCCAAACGTAATAATTCCACGGTCATGAGACTAACGAAGAATAACACATAACGCATTATTAAATCCCATGGCTTTGTTTTATTAGTTCTGATTACTTTCTTTAACTGTAAATATTTAGTCACAAATATTTTCTGGTAATTTCAAACTTCAATAAAACCTTTCATGCTAAATTCTTTTTATTAGTTATTTTGAGACATTCCCTGCTGTCGTCCTATTGTGACCTCATACTCCAAGAGATTCTCTCCCGGCTCAATGCTCAGCTCTGCTCAGTTCTGCTCAACACAACTAGTCGTCAACCTGTCCTGTCTTCTTAATGTTTATCGGCAGTTTGGCATTTATTTCTAGTTCTGTCGGACTTAAGAAACCCATCAGAAAATCTTCTTACAGCACACTTTCCAGTGACACTCTTGTATCCTCTCTCTAGTGGTCAACGAGTGGTCTTTAGTTTTTAATAAGGGCTTGGCTTGACATTGATGGTTAGCAGCTAACCACTAATGGCTAACCTAGCCTTCTTCAGCTCATAGTTGTGTTTTAACTTTTATATCACTAAATATTGAGGATCTTTTCGTGAATTAACACACTCACATATATTTCCCCTTATTTTGCTGATCAGAAAGGGTAAAAAGAAAAAGCCTAAAAGCAGGCTGGAAATGCTTCGTAGGCCCCAAACATTGACGTTTCTGGTCCTTGTATTCTGATTGGCTAGAACAATTCACTTCCTCAAAGGGATCTTCTTGTCTTGTGCTGTTGGTGTTTACCCGCACTTGGCATCCACTATGTTGCATCCCCCCCCCTTAAAAAAAAAATACATTTATGGTAAAGTACCTCCTCATGGGCCACCTGTAATATCTTCACAGCTCACTAGATTCTGTGCTGCCCACACTTACTGGTGTAAGGATTAACAATACTATTCCATGAAATGAAGCTCAGAATGAACTTTTTCAACCTTTTATGTATTCAACGTACAAACTAGTGAGAGAAAAAAAAGTAGATGTCCACAAATTATTTTTTTTTTCTAACCGTGATGAGTTGTATATTTTATTTCGTAAAACAGTGACTTGTAAGGGCATGACACACGCCAACATAGACCGTGAAGTTCCTACTGCATCCTAAAAATATCGAAGAACGCAGTGGGAACTCAAAATGGAAAAATGTGCATTTATTAAGTTGATACTCCTTGCTAGCCATGTCCCTCTCAGGTTCCAAATGTGTCCATCATGTTGTCACTAATTTCCTACCAGGCACATGATCACATGCTCACCAGTTCCAATGAAATCAGTTAGTTATTACTAGTTTGTCATTGCATCCAGCAGGTTGGTATAAAGACCACAACGTGCACAGTGCTTTTCATCATGAAGTGATGGTGTGAGGAATCGGCTTCCGTATTTATTCTCTAAACTTGATAAACGTGCCATAAACGTGGTAAGCAGCAAAACAGTATAATATCTAGTTAATGTAGTTTTCTACAACATGGTCTGGACCTAAAATGGTCTTAGCACAGGCCTGAAGAGAGTGAAACAACTTGGTTACATCCCAGTGATCACTCCGAGTATAATCCAGTCTTTCCTGTCTGCTCCAAGCTTGTAGTAAATCAATGGAGTCCCTAAGATGTGTTATTTACACACTACTTCGTTAACTGGTCAATGTCATGGTTAATAGTTCCTGCTTCTATGTCCAGGTTTTGTTTTGAACATGTAGACAGTAGTGATTACAATTACTCAGTGCACTGTTGGCAAATTATAACAGTTTATGTTTTTTCATCTGGCATAGAAAGTTTTATTTAATAAATCTAAAATAAATATATTAATTAATAATAAAAGATCATAGGTAAAAGTTGATGGGGATTTGATCCAGACTGTTTTATGAATTCCAGAATGCACACTGTTTTAGCACCTTATCTTAAAACAGATGATTATGTTTGACTCCCTTCCTTCCTCATCGTTCTCTCAGCTCTGACTGCACTGCAGATCTAATTCCTTTCACTTAAAGCAAAAAATTATCTAAGTGTATATTGTCCCTCTTGCTCTCCCGCTCTTTTTCTCTCTTTTTCAGTTTGGGAACACGTGCTACTGTAACTCAGTGCTGCAGGCGCTGTATTTCTGCAGGCCGTTCAGGGAGAGCGTGCTGGCCTACAAGGCACAACAGAAGAAGAAGGAGAACCTGCTGACCTGCCTGGCTGACCTCTTTCACAGTATCGCCACTCAGAAGAAGAAGGTGGGAGTCATCCCTCCCAAGAAGTTCATCTCTCGTTTGAGGAAAGAAAACGGTGAGGAAGTCTATACATTCCTTTTTAAGTTGCATCGTTCATTTTCCTGAGAGGTTTGATGTCAACATGTGGGATTAAATAATGGGGAAACTGTCTTATCATGAAAGCGAATGTCCGTGCATGTACCAGTGTTGAGAAAGTTGAGACAGCGTGACAGATCATGTTTATACTGATTCCCATATTGGAATTATGAGTATCATTAAGCAGACAGGACGGATATGATGTACGTAACATAAAGTTGTTTGGGGTTGAAACATTCACGACAAAACAACTAAAAAACCCTTTCCATGTAAAGTGCTCGACTGGAGCTAATAGTAGGGTTATCTCATAGAAGGCTACAATTAAATGAGGCCCTGCTCTAGCAGACGGAATGTTGAAGCCGAGGCTGTAATTTTCCCCATGGCCACATGATTCAATTATACACAGCGCAAGTGAAATCACAGGTTCACACTCTGACTCCGAGACCCATGAGGCTGTGCTGGTGTAAGAGCAGATCCTAGCACTGGTGAATTCAAACCATTTTTTTTTACTAAGACAATGAACAATATGAATGGATATTATGCTGAGATATTATGTCAAATGCATCTCTGTGTGTAGTAGATGATGTTTAAAGAAGGTAGAATGGTTTAACAGTATGTCTGTAGAGGTCTTGGTAATGAATTTGCACCTGACCTTTGCATACAAACAATAAGCCCTTGTGTAACATTGTGTATCTGTGGAATGTAGAACAGGTGGGGGGGGATATGAAAAGATACTTGTTCTGCTCTGTCTCTGGAACACACTAAATGAACAATACTGGCCTCTGTCAGCTGACTACACACACACGCACACGCACAAGGTGATTCCACTGTTTACAATACAATGCTGTATTGGAAATACTGTAACATTTATGATTCAAGGTGGTTTGGTCTTTCATCTTGTTTATAAAGGTGTCGCTGCACTGTTCTCTGTCTCCCCCTACAGACCTGTTCGATAACTACATGCAACAGGATGCTCACGAGTTTCTCAACTACCTGCTGAACACAGTGGCAGACATCCTGCAGGAGGAGAAGAAACAGGAGAAACAAAACGGCCGGCTGAAGAACAACGGAAGTGCAGTCCCTGCAGAAACCGAGACAGAGAACAAGAACGAGTCCACGTGGGTGCATGACATCTTCCAGGGTACGCTGACCAATGAGACGCGCTGCCTCAACTGCGAGACGGTGAGAGCTTCACCTTCATTGGTTGTGTTTAATTTGACGTCTGAGTGTGTCTGTGATTTATTATTCATTAGAGCGTACTCTTTAGTAGTTTAGTGTACAGAGTGGGATTTAGCCATGGATTTAGCATCTATTAGGGACTCTAGGCTCACAGACTAAGTACAAAGTCTATGACCCATGTACAATTTGAATTCTCCTAAACTGCCATACTGAAGCTGTACTGAACTCTGACAAACAAGGATCTGCGTAGGATTTCCAAAAATCTCAAGATGGAGACATTCAGGAATGTAGGAAAGAGGCATAATTCACTTAAACACTGGCTAAAAACAAGCACATTTTTCTTTGTATTTAGTCATAGACTTTCCTATCCTCAGGTCAATGCAGCCTAGGGACTTGTAGTCATTTCACTGTATGTTCACTGTATGAACTGTTTAAGATGTTTAAATATATGGAAGTGTAGTATTTTATTATTTGTTCAAACATCAATTATTTTTTATAAAAATATAATTTTTTAAAAAATCACTTATTTTGTTATATTACTTATTATATTTAATCCCATTTCTGGCAGCGCGGTGGCGTAGTGGTTAGATCTGTTGCTGTGCACCTCCAGGGTCCGGGTTCGATTCCCTCCCCAGGGTGTGAGTGCATGGAGTTTGCATGTACTTGTGCTTGGTGGGTTTCCTCCAGGACAATTTGCTGTCTTTTGTACTCCGTTTTCCTTCTACATTCCAAAAACATGCAGATCAGGCTAACTGGTGTTCCAACATTGCCCATAGTGTGTGAATGTTGACCGGAGGTCCTACCACGATTGTAAAAAAAAAATGGTAATAAACACAGTAGTAATCACCATTGGCCTCCACCATCATTAGTTGAACTAAAGAGGTCAGAATTGTGTTTTTGTCAATTCCAGGTAAGCAGTAAAGACGAGGACTTCCTGGACTTGTCTGTAGATGTCGAGCAGAACACTTCAATAACACATTGTCTCAGGTATTTATGTCACCCAGGAACGTACAAGAGCCGTCTGTCTTCCCATGTTTCTTCATATTAAATTTAATTTAATAATGTAGATTAAACTAAAGAAATGGGAACAAATGCTTTACTGTGAGAGGCTGAAAAAATTGGTTGTTTATGTAACAACCTCAGCAGCAACTTCATTTCCCCTCCTGTCTGTTCCTCTGGCTGGCTTAACAAACAAAAAACATTTCTTTGAAACTGATCAGGTACAGAGACTCGACTGGAAATGAGAGACAAAAAAAATCTTCAGGAAGCCTGGAGAACTATTCCTCAAGACTACAATAAAAATACAAGAGGGTCTGGCTCTTTGGAAGCAAAATATAAGGAACTGAAGGATGCTCAAGACTTTTGCAGATCACTGTACATTGTCTTTAAGGTCTCAACTCTGATTTGTCGTGCTTGTGTGTACAGGGACTTCAGTAACACAGAGACGCTGTGCAGTGAGTATAAGTACTACTGTGAAACCTGCTGCAGCAAGCAAGAGGCCCAGAAACGGTCAGTGAGTTTTATTTGAGGATGATTTTGATCACTTGCATTGATGTCTGCCACTAATAGGTAGACGAGAATGAGAAGGGTTCTGTGTTTAAAGTAAAGAAGCAAAGGATAATGAGAGATTGTTGGCTTTTGCAGGCAATGACGACAACATTAGAAGAAATTTATTATTTATTTATTTTATTTTATTTTTACTCCTATTTCGCATGTATATGTGTGTTTGTGTGTTGTGTCTCCAGCATGCGAGTGAAGAAGTTGCCCATGATCTTGGCCCTGCACCTGAAACGCTTTAAGTACATGGAGCAGTTGCAGCGCTACACAAAGCTGAGCTACCGCGTGGTCTTTCCGCTCGAGCTGCGCCTCTTCAACACATCCGCCGATGCCGTCAACCTCGACCGCATGTATGACCTCGTGGCCGTGGTGGTACACTGTGGCAGGTACGAGAGTGCACAATGGGTACACACACTCTTACCACACACACTGGACCCACTGTAACAATGTTGTTGTTGTCGACTTTCGTAAAGCCACAAAGTCACAGTAATCGATGACCAGCGATCCATACCACAGTGAAACTGAGCTGTAAATAGGGTTATGTTAATGTGCTTATTTTTTCTATAGTTACAGCTAATACACATATCAGACTTAAAATGCACAGATTTAAAATGTGTTGTTTGATAAATTAAAACATGTATACATTGATATGGTAGAACTGGGCAGAGCTGAGCACTGATTAAGGGGAGGGTCTCTTGCTATATGAGGTCACAGTAGCAAGTCACGCTATTACACATTAAAATCAGCAAGTGCTTTAAGTACTACATACCTATGTGGTTAGGTAAGGCATCCTGATGCAGACAAGCAGTTAATTAAAAGTACGGACAGGTGCTATAGTTTTTAATGGAGTAAAAGTGACTAGTAATAAAACTACTCAAGCAAAGTATTTTTTTAAGTACAGTAACGAAATACATGTATTTCCCACCTCTGCATATCATCATATTGTGCGTTGTCTTGTGACAGTGGGCCAAACAGAGGACACTACATAACGATAGTGAAGAGTCATGGATTCTGGCTGTTGTTTGACGATGACATTGTGGAGGTGTGTGTGTGTCTGTGTGTGTCTGTGTGTGTCTGTGTGTGTCTGTGTGTGTCTGTGTGTGTCTGTGTGTGTCTGTGTGTGTCTGTGTGTGTCCGTGTGTGTCTGTGTGTGTCTGTGTGTGTCCGTGTGTGTCCGTGTGTGTGTGTGTGTGTCTGTGTGTGTGTGTGTCTGTGTGTGTGTGTGTGTCTGTGTGTGTGTGTGTGTGTGTGTGTCTGTGTCTGTGTCTGTGTGTGTCTGTGTCTGTGTGTGTCTGTGTGTGTGTGTGTTCACTCATTTATTACATTTAGCTGAATACATTTTAATTTGTAACAAACTCTTCCTTTCTTTCTCCTTTACAGAAAATTGATGCACAAGCAATAGAGGAGTTCTACGGTTTGACTTCTGACATCTCTAAGAACTCGGAGTCAGGATACATTCTTTTTTATCAGTCCAGAGAGTGAAGGATGGAAAAGCAGAGGCCGGTAAAGAGCTTAAAGAAAGAGCAATGCATGGGAAGTAGGGGACAAAATGAACAGAAAAATGTAGTTCAGTCACTACCACCATGCAGTCCACAGCCCACTCTTACACACTCACACACTCAGGAGCAATTTCTGAAAGCTGTGCCAAAAGCACCCTGACCTCATTTTTTTATTTTTTTTTTGCTAATTCTACATTTCCCAGAATCCTCTCCTCTACATCACTGCACTCTGGGTGGGGGTGGGGGGACATCAAAAACTGACCCTGCGTCAGTCACCTGCATATGGAAGGCACTTTATAAACAAAAAGCATCAACATAGATAGTGAGAAACACTACAAAAGCAGCAAAAGAACAACATACTGAATGACACCACTCTCAATCAGGACCTTGAAAGAAAAGAAAGGAATCAATCCATGTAAGAACATCTAGTCGTTGGGAATGTAGGGAATGGTCCAGTCTAAGATCTGAGTTCTCGTTTGTATAAGTGTTCATTTTTTGTTAACATCAGTGGGTTATTTTTGGCACACAGATACGTGTATGAACAGAATTTCTTAATTTATACATTCGTGTATGATGCGTGTATGTTCAGTCCGAATCTGATTTCCCACAAGAATTTTCAATCCTCCAATGAATGTTTGTTACCTCCTATTGTAGTGGACACTTTGGATTTAGTTATCCGGCTAACTAAGAAATCATGAGCTTTATTTTACCAAAGCAAAGTAACATTTTAGTTCCCCGCTCCAGTTGCTAAAGGGGTTTAGCTGCCATTTAGCGCCATCATTATAGGAATAAGCGTAATTAAAGAAGTCTTTCACCTCAAATGAGTGTGTTTGGATGGACTAGAACAAAGTTAAATGTTTTGCTTATGTTCAGCTATATTTAAAACAATTGTCCAGTCTGATTATTTCTGGCATTAAACCCTAATTGGGACTTTCCAGAGAGAAAATTGGCCGCTGCTGCCACACTCTCTCACTAAATCTGCATGATGTCACCAGGCCATGGACATCTCAGGTCAGTAAAGTCGTTCCTGCCTCTTAACAGCAGCAGACTATGACAGGCAGGAAGACATTTTTTGATACACTCATGATAGAGCCAGGATTCAAGGCCACAGCTGTGTAGTGGCCTCGTCTTACATCTTTGTACATTACACAGTTATCAAACCTCTGTTATGCTTCATGATGCAATGGACACTAGTTAAATCCAGATTCGGATTATGCATAAAAGTACTTGCAGGTTAATTATGTAGAAAATGTAGAGATGTATAAATATATAATGATGCTTATAAGTACAGTATCTGGAGCACTGATCACCTTTTTCCCTGCACTCATTTCCCACTTACCACTTGTACCGGAGAAAGTCCAGTTTAGAGCTCGTACTTTGAGGTAGTGTGGCCTCAGATCTTTGCACAGGTTGTATGGTTTGATGGTCGTAAGCCAGCACTTGTAATAATTTCAATAAAATCCTTTAAGCATTTGTCTGAATTCAAGGTGCAAGGTTACACACTGTATTTCATTGACATGAAATGGAAGTCATTATGTTTGCTTAATGTTACACTAATAATAATAATAATAATAATAATAATAATAATAATAATGTCCGCATCTGGTATTTTTAAGGCTCATCTGAGATCAGTTCTGTTTCTCTGGGAAGATTAACACTAAAGGAACAGTTTCAGAAGTTACAACATTAATAGACTGCATCAAGATTTTGTAATGATTTCGGTTCACCCTCCTCCTGATGGCTGCTATGGACCCTTAAATAGAAACGCACAATTTAACTAATTAAAAAAGATGAAGGGCAGTTAAAAAAAAAAATAATTTTCTCAACTCTATTTATGAGAAGTGTTTATGGCTTAAGAGAAAGAACACATATAGGCCTACGAGAAATATTTTGCATGATGAGCTTCTCTCTGACTGAAGTTGACTGTGGGTATAATGAGATGAGCTCAGTAAAGTAAAACTACAGTATAAGGAAAAGATTAACATTCCTTTCCATGCTCATGTGCTTTTTTTATTTTTATTTTTTATATATACCAAGGACATTAATGTCAGACTTGTGTTATAATGAATTATTCCTGATTTGCACCTTGATTTGTCTCTGTTTTTTTTTTTTTGTTTTTTTTTTTCATGTTCAATTTCTGACCTCATAGTCTCATGCTACTAGTACTATTATAATTACTAATTGGTTGTATGGGACTTGGGGACTTGTATCAGCCTGCGAGCTCTCAATGTCTGAAGAGAAAAAAAAATCATAAAATTTTTCCTTGCATTAAAATTAATTTAAGTTACTATTAAAACTGAATATTATTATTAACAAATTGAACATTTTCTGCTGATGTGTTGGTCAACTGCACATTCTATATACTTTCTGATGGACAAAGTATGTGGACACCAGAGTATCACACCCATATTTGTTTTTTCCTCAAACCTGCTCCAGCAGGAAGTCCATAAAGATGTGGTTTGTCAAAGAACTCTAGTGTCCCGCACTACGCCCTGACCTCAGCCTGGACTGCACACCAGACTTACTCAAAGAAAAACATCAGTACCTGATGTCACTAATATCTCTGTGGCTGAATAAAAACAAATCTATTAGCAAGCTTTCCCAAAAGAGTGGAGGCTATTACAAGAGTCAAGGTGGAATACATGGAGAATTGAAATGGAGAATTGTCACAGAATCAAAAAGAAAATTAGGGAAATTTGGGAGGAAATGTATAAATAAAAATTATAAGATTCTCCATGAAGAGCAGGCATTGGCCAACAGTGGCAAGGAAGAAAATTAAATTCAGTTTTATTTATATAGCGCTTTTAACAAATGACATTGTCGCAAAGCAGCTTTACACAATCAAAAGAAGTAAGTTTGTATGAAATGTGAATGTGTATGAATCAAAATTATGAGATTGTCCCAAGCCGAGGGCGACGGTGGCAAGGAAAAACTTCCTGAGATGGTAATAGGAAGAAACCTTGAGAGGAACCAGACTCAACAGGGAACCCATCCTCATCTGTGTGATAACAGATAGCAGGGATTGATCAGCATAATAATGTGTAAGACTGGAAGTTCAGTATAACAGGAGATGTGTTCAAATTAAATGGAGTCCAGTTTGAGATGGCATGATGAAGAAAAATTGAGAAGGAACCATTACTGAACAAGTGCATATGAGTGTGATGGTGAAGTGTGTGCAAACATTTTATCATAATGTGCTTTTTATCCCACATCCTAAAAATGGCTGCCAAGGGTGGTCTTGCTAAAATCATCCAACATAGGGCCCATGCTTATGAAATATAAAATGTACGAAACATAAGGTTGAAAGCTGAAGTTATGAACAGAAACTTGAAATGAAAAGTACACTATAATGTACTAGGTGTATATGGAGTTTTCATTCATCCTGTAGGTAACACAGTTGTTATCATTCAAATTATGCATGGAAGTACTTACAAGTTAATTATGTAGTAAATATAGAGACACATAAATACAGTATATGATGAAGCTCATAAATATCTGGAGCACTGATCATTTGATCCTACCACACAGGATGTTATGCTGCCTGCCAATGTGTAAATATTTTAGAGCACACCATTTGTAGAGGAGCTGCAAAATGTTACCACCTCAAATGCAAACATGGATGAATTTATTATTTTATTCATTTATTTATTTTGAATTTCCACACAAAAAAATTGCATTGAATATTACTCAATATACTGTACTTCTAAATCCTTCTCTCGAGGACAAGGATATGCTTTTGAACCTACAAAATACTTCTGTTGCTCTGGATAAGGACGTCAAATAAGTCCAGTAAATGTAAGAATACATCAAGAACTAACAATGACCTTTGTTGAGAATTCTCGAAAGTCCCCAAAAGCGCTAATATATATACCAATGGAGACCCTTTTATTTAACCTGAAGCACACAAAAAACTTGTCGGTGACTCACCAGTCAGCATGTAAGAGCTTTTCTTTAGCATGGAGGCACATTTCCTAATGTGGCCAGCCATCACATAGTAGTTACTCCATAGCCCACAAAGTGCTTGGCGTTATGCTGAAATTAGGGCTACGCTTTGGTCATGCGTCCATCGTCCAACTAATACTAAATTAGAGTTAGAGTCAGGTGCAGATTTTTCCAAAACAGTATTATAAAGTCTCCTTTTATGAGCACATCTTACCATCATGAATGCACCTTGGAAAGATTGAAATGCAAAAGAGATCAAGTTTCATATTTGAGGTCACGAAAAATGATTTTTTTTTTCCATTAGAACTTGCCTAGGGATGAGGAAAGTGCCATGGTAGTGATGTAAGGACAAGTTCTCCAGAAAGGACTTTTTGGCTGTAGTTTTCAGTCTAGTCCCTGTACCTGAGCAGTTTCAGAGGAATATTTTTGTTTGTTAAGCCAAACAGTGACCTATAAATCGTTCAAACATTTTTTAAAAAAATATAATAATAATAAAATAAAACATTTAACTTGATTCATGAACTAGTGAGAAACATATGATCAGGTTGGTGATTAGTATACTGGTGATGATGAATGATGAGTGGATGGAACAGATGAGAGGGGAAATTGCTGCTAAGGTTTTAAGTTGTATCTTTAAGCACTTTGCAGCCAGTTGGAGAAACAAAATAACATCTTTTCCCATTTCTTTAATTGAATCTACATCATTTAATATGAGGAAATGAGGAGAAGATAAAGACTTTTTCAAGGGAAGTATGGTAATAACATACCCTTTACTTTTTCAAATCAGTCAAATCTTAATCAAAGTTAATTCAAGACCCAGCCTTTACTTCCCTTACTTTTGGTTTCCCTTTTGGGTGAATGTCAGTATTGCCAGGATTGTATGTAGACGTCCTCATGCATCAGGTATGTGCAGTAATATTTTGTTTCAGCAAATATCTTTTTCTCACCAGTCATGAACCTACAATAGAGGATAAGAAATAAATAGAGATAAAATAAAAAGAGATGTGTGTTTATTTTTAACTTGTTCTTTAAAGCACTACAGACACTGTGTAATGGTAGAGGATTATTTGGACTACACAGAAATTGTTTGCAAGATGAAAATATCCTTGATTAGATATTGTGACCAGACCTCATCAGCCTTCTATTGGCACTCACAGCGATGATGAATCTAACCAAAAAACGAGATAATATCAGAAGTGAATAAGAAAGAAACTGTGTTTTATGTGCAGTTCTGTTGGACACTTTAGTATAAAAAGAAATAATGAAGCCCATATTTATCATGCATTTGGCTATTTTAGAAGTTAATGAAAGGAAATACAGATGTGTGGCAAATCCCTGTTCTAGTTTTCCAGATTTTATAGATTAACAAATACAAAGGATGTTCAAGTCAAACAGGGACTTGCGATTACCTTTCTGGTGAATGAAGGCATAAAACTGAAGACTGAAAGCACAATACGATAATGAGACTCTTAGCTGCAGTAAACCATTTGAACGGTGCAAACATTTTAAAGAAAGCTGATGTCTATGAATGGCTGTCCTGACCGAGGTGTCTTGGAGTCTACTGCACTCGTTAACATGAACAATCAGTGAGTGGAATGCCTGGTTCTTGAAAATTGATTAAAAAAAACTGTACACACAATCATTCACCAACATCACTTGTTCATTACATGAACTCAGCTAGGAGTTATTGCTCCATCGTCATGTACTGTCCTGAACTCGCTCCAAACCAAAATGACTGGTGAGTGTATATTAAATCTGGATGACCAGATAAATAAAGAAAGAAATGAAGTAGAAAGCACAAATGCAAGCAGATCCTTTTTCTTTCTTTCTTTCTTTTTTTGAGAAACAAGATTCCATTCACATTTAAGTGAATATTAAATCCTGTTCATGTCCTTAGATGATTATCCTTTACTACATACTTGTTTGTATCATAGTCAACCATGTTATTTGTAGTTATATTCTTAGAATTATACTACACACCTATGGGGAAGATGCTGAAGGAGCAAACTCTCCAAATGTTCAGTGTTACCTAGAAATCTCAAACTCATTTTACTGTAATGTCTCTATTCATTAGGTAAGAAAAGCACTAGAAAACATAAGGTGCGGTGATATACCATACTAGCTGATTATAACATTTTTATGTATTTGTCCAGCACAGTTTGGTGATTTTTCTGCTCAACCTCAGCTGATACAGCTAACTTGTTAACTGCCAGCTGTAGGGGTGTTTTTAAGTGTTAGTGAATTACAAACGTTGCTGGACCAAGATTGCAATTAAACAGCTCTGATTTATGCCTAAACATTGTCACACGAGAGGTTGTGCTCTTATACATAGAGCATCTAGATATAACAGCTGTGCTGATATTCAGTACAACAGCACGACCTCTCGTGTGATATTGCATTTGTATAGTAGTTTCACAAACACAGTTTATTATCAACAGATTGTTTGTTTATTTACCCAGTTATGTTGCTCCGCTAACACATCCTTTTGCGATTGGTATAACTTTCTAACCGTGACTGGAGGTGCTGGCGACTGACAGGTATATAGTGTAATTAACAGGGGCGAAAATTGTGTAAAATTCCAATTGGTACTATGTAGTCATACGGAGCAGAGAATAAAACATGTAAGTGGTGAACAGTCCTGAGAAACTTACATGATTCATTTTATATTTCCACTTATTCTGCTAATTTCTGGGTTCCAGGGTTGAGTCCCAAATAGTGCAAATGGAAAGTTAGTGCTATTTCGGGTGCACAATCCCTTGTTCCACACATCAAGTAGTGCCCTTGATTAGATAGAGAGATTTGGGATTCAGAACACGACAATTTCAGAGGCAATAACTTAAAAGCAATTACTAAGTAGACAAAGTATTGTTTAAGATGAAACAATGTTTCTTGCTGAAAGTGCTTCTGCAACTGGTTTTGAATATTGGTTTTGGCAGGCAGGATTACTACATTCAGACCATGCAACCTATTGACTATTGCAACATATTGTTAAGCCTCGTTAAAGACCATTAAACATAGAAGAAAGATTTGCAATACTTTAAAATGATTCACTGAAAATTAGTTAAACATCTGTTGGATAAAGAATGACATTTGTGTATGTATGAAACAGTATCTGACAACAAATCATAAATTATAGAACATTAAGACAGCATACTGCTTTCAAATGGACTACCACCTGGCCTGTGTGTCCCACATGTGATCTTGGATTTGACTCACCTTAAGCGAGCCAAAAGAGAGGTGTGTGTTGACTGACAGTAGAAGTACAGGTTTTAAGGGAAAATCCAAGGTAGGATTATCCAGTCATTAAATATATTGCTTAAGACATTTTAAAATTATAAGTAAAACAATGTTTGTGGTTATTTCTGACTATTGTGGTTATTTGATCAGTATTAACAAGCATTGTATAGGGAATACAATTAATTTGTTGCATCAGAATATATACAACTGTACACAGTTTGAATAACAGCATGGAAGCCAGAATAACTTTTCGTTGGTTTGTATTCAATTCTTTTATTGTAGTTCTACAGTACCAAAGCAGAAAAGTAAAAACAGAACCTAGAAAATTGAAAACCGATCCCAAAGACTCACCATGAGTTTCTATTGTATACAACATGGCATTTACAGACAGGCTCATGCTGATGTTCTTGCGTGCCTCATCGTTCCTTTCCTAGTATATGTCGCCTCAGCAGCAATTTTGTAATGTTGCTTTTGATGTCTCTCTCTCTCCTATTCATCCTCTATTAT
>JAAGKR010003447.1:54750-74561 GCA_011419295.1 Clarias macrocephalus | reverse complement strand
ATCTTCTACCATGAAGGCCTGATTCACACAGTCTCCTCTTAACAGTTGTTCTAGAGACGTGTCTGCTGCTAGAACTCTGTGTGGCATTGACCTGCTCTCTGATCTGAGCTGCTGTTAACCTGCGATTTCTGAGGCTGGTGACTCAGATGAACTTATCCTCCGCAGCAGAGGCGACTCTTGGTCTTCCTTTCCTGGGGCGGTCCGCATGTGAGCCAGTTTCTTTGTAGCACTTGATGGTTTTTGTGACTGCACTTGGGGACACTTTCAAAGTTTTCCCAATTTTTTGGACTGACTGACCTTCATTTCTTAAAGTAATGATGGCCACTCGTTTTTCTTCACTTAGCTGCTTTTTTCTTGTCATAATACAAATTCAACCTCTTTGAATGAGGTGTGTCCAAAAGTTTGGTCTGTACTGGATGGCACCTGTTTTATTTTATTCAGCATGTAAGTTGAATGTGGTTTGCAAAATTGTTTAAGTGATTTAATATATAATATATATACTTTTAATCCAAATAAGCAGTTCATGTTTGGTTATATCGTTTTGCTTAAATAAATAATAATTATAAAAACCCTATACTGTCTGTTTTATTTTTGATTTATTTTAAGCAAAAAAATCATTTCAAAATCGAAAATCGAATTTGATCTAAAAAAAAATCGGAGATTCAATTTATAGTGCATATCGCCCAGCTCTAGTCTAATCTGCATGTCTTTGGACTGTGGGAGGAAACCAGAGAACCCAGAGAAAGCCTGCCAAGCGTGGCGAGGACATGTCAACTTCATGCACACAAAATCCAAGGCAGGAATTGAACCCAGATCCTGGAAGTCCAAGGCGACCGTACTAACCACTAAGCCACCATGCCACCACACCTCTGAATGCATTGCTTTATTGTGAATCACATATATTTGACAGCAAATATATATTGCAAAACCCTTTAATACCGGCCAGATATTCTAGAACCAGAATACATTAGTGGTTCACTTGCAGTGTTTTTTTATGTTGTTTGAAGGAAGCTCAATGTTTTGTAGCATACAGAAGGCCCAGGTCTGAAAGACAACTCCAGACTTGACCAGCTTGTACATGGTTATTTACGGAATTTAATTTTAATGTGTTGTGACCCTTATGTAACTTCATATATTGTTTGAGTGTAATTTTTTCTTACAGCCAGCGAATGGCCTAGAGAAATCAAATGAAATGTATATGTATGCTAAAATGTATTCAATTAGAGGTTTTGAAGTATACTGTACATGTTTCAAAAAAAAAAAAAAATATATATATATATATATATATATATATATAACTCGAAAAATTAGAATATCATGCAAAAGTTAATTTATTTCAGTAATGCAACTTAAAAGGTGAAACTAATATATGAGAGACTCATTACATGCAAAGCAAGAGAGTTCAAGCCATGATTTGTCATAATTGAGATGATTATGGCGTACAGCTCATGAAAACCCCAAATCCACAATCGCAGAAAAATTTAATATTACATGCAATCAATAAAACAAGGATTGTACATAGAACAATATCAGACCTCTGAAAAGTATAAGTATGCATATGTACTCAGCACTTGGTTTGGGCCCCTTTTTACTACCTCAATGCCTCAATGCGGCGTGGCATGGAAGCTATCAGCCTGTGGCCCTGCTGAGGTGTTATGGAAGACCAGGATGCTTCAATAGCAGCCTTCAGCTCTTCTGCATTGTTCAGTCTCATGTCTTTCATCTTTCTCTTGGCAATGCCTCATAGATTCTCTATGGGGTTCAGGTCTCTATGGGGTTTTCCTTTCCACATAACTTTCTATTAATGTGCTTTGATTCAGCACTGAGTTACCATTAAAGGCTCAGGAGTCAGGTGTTATGGCTTAATTAGCTGATTAGAATGGGACACTTTGAGCCTAGAATGTTGAACGTTTTCACAATATTCTAATTTTCTGAGATTGTGGATCTGGGGTTTTCATGAGCTGTAAGCCATAATTATGTCAATTATGACAAATCACAGCTTGAACTATCTTACTTTGCATGTAATGTGTCTATCTCGTATATTAGTTTTAACTTTTATTATATTACTGAAATAAATGAACTTTTGCACAATATTCAAATTTTTCAAGTTTCACCTGTATATGGAAGAAAAAATATTTTACGTAACTTTTTTTCTTCCATATCTGCAGCTGGTAATATAAGGTTATATAATTTCTGGTAATACTTACAGTCTTACAGTCTGGTAATATAAGGACTCCTAGTTCATTTCAACCTTTTAACCTTCAGTTTGCTACAAAAGAGTGTCAAAGTGAGCATCATTAACATAGAAATATTAAACGAGTGGCAAAAAATTCTGTTTGATTTATATTCCTGCTAATATTCCATAATCTGAAGAAAGAAGTTCCCTATTTTGCTCTCTCTCTTTCTATTTAGTCAAACAGATCAGAGATGAAACAAATCACATAAGAATTAGAATCAATTGGAAGTGCTGTGCTCAGAGCACAGTTTTAATGTGTGTGAACTTTGAGCTAGTTCTCATGAAGGGTGAACTTGCACAACACTGTTAACAGACAACTTCAATTTATGGTAAATGTTTTTTTTTCTTCTTTTTTTAAATGTTGCAAACTTGCATTGAGTGGGAAAATGTCAGGTTCCTGGTATGTAAAACTCAAAAGAGTTGAAATAGAAAAAGTTAAACTGCCATGTTTAGGTTTGTATTTTTCATGCTATGAACTTGAGTTTGTAAACATGCAGATGAAAAATAAAACAAAATATATGTACTATATTGTTTTATATATTTCTCTTTTTGTTAAAATGGAGCTTACAAAATTAAAAAAGTCAAAATCATTCAGCAACCCATATCTAGGTCAAAGTATCAGCATTGTTATTGAAACTTTGTCTAAGTGATTCCCAGTACTACACCTGGCAACAAAAAATATCTGTCAGTGGCAAAATTGTTTATATAAATTGGAATCGAATTTTATACAAAAATAAATAAATAAATCTGACAACCAACGATGCCTCGCTCTAAGTTGTTAATGAAAATACAAGGAAATTAAAGAAGAAATTCTAAATTATTATCTTACAGCATGTTAATCTTTTGAATTTTAACCCCAACATCTTCAGTGTAAGGCGTAAAACGAAACAAAAATAATTTGCTTTGCTGTTCGAGAGAGAGACCCTCGGGGTATCTCAATTGGCTGCATATTCCTCGAAGAACGCAAAGATTGATTACATCATAGTGTCGCAACTGTCACATTTTGAAGGCTCCTTCAAGTGCAGCCTTCTTTCCCCAGAAAACAAAGAGTGTAGTGGTGTATGCTTCACTGCCCAACCAAGATTATTTGTGAGCCGGGAAGACAGCGGAAGAGACAATGGCTGCTGAAGGACAGGTTAGATCAACAAATTGGTGGCTTTTTGTTGTCTGACTGAGATCAGAGCGCAGTTGTGTGTAAATTGCATAGGAGAAATGTTCAGATCAAAAAACTGAAAAACAACAAATCAATTTTACAGTTCACGTATAACAATATACAATAATTATTTAGTTAAGATCATTTTACTAACATTATTATTTGTTGGTGTTACGTCAATAACTGTTGATTTTGTTTTTATGTGTTGAATCTGACTCAAGGTAAGATCTTTTCATTGTCCTTACGTATTTTTCTTTAAGGAGAGTATCTCTTATCTCTTCATCCTTGTGTGCGTTGCTGAAAAAGTGGTTTAATTAAATCCTTTTCTCCTGCTATTTATTAAAAAGTTCTTGTAATAGCTCAATAACAAATTTAATAAAAAATATACAGGCAAATCATCAACAATATGCATTGATCATCTTAATAACAAATGTATTAGAAAACAATACCACTAAGAATGAGTACCTTATTATTTGAAAACATCTTTAGCCTGCATACTTAAAGTAATACCAATCTGCACAGTTCAAAAGTGTACAGGGATTTCACTTTATTATTTTGCATGTGTAGGTTAAGCCAAAACATGCTGGTTGGAAAAGTTGAAACAGAAATGAAACTCCTATAGACCCCCTTTGTATTTGTACTTCCTAAAAACAGTGTATGCTGAAGACTAACCATTATATAAACACCAGAATATTCTTTTTCTTCTTCTTCTTTGTCTTTCGGCTGTTCCCTTTCAGGGCTCGCCACTGCGAATCAGCTGCCTCCATCTAACCCTATCTTCTGTATCCTCTTCTCTCACCAGAATATTACTATACTCTAGTATTCTGCAGACTATACTGTGTACAATATGGTAATACCTTTCTTTTCCATAACTGCATGTATTGCACATCTCACATCCCACCACAATAACCCAGAAAAGGATGGGTTCAATTTGTAATCTGGATCATTTCACAGTTTCTTCCTTATGTCCTCTCACAGAGTTTTCTTGTCACCTCTGGCTTCCTTAACAGAGAGCTAAATATAAATCTGCATTAATATTTCTGTAAAGCTGCTTTGTGACAATGTCTACTGTTAAATTTTTTAAAAGAAATAAATAGAATTTAATTGAATACCTACACCATTCAACCATTCCCCTGAGTAAAATTAGTAGAATATAAATAAACCTTCTCCAGGAGGACAGTATAATTATTCACTGTGCTCAGCTTGCCTACAGTGGAAAGGAAAGCTTCTCTCAAGACTTCTGCTGGTTACAGACTGAACTTTTCTTCTGGGTTCTGTACTATCTTGTATAGAGGGTAGGATTCTAACCCAGGGAACGCAGGGTAAAGGTTGAGGTGCCAAACCACCATAGAGCACAAGAACAAACACACTGGGATAAAATCCTTGTTTTCCAGCAGTACAGAGGCTTAATGGTTAGTACTTGTCGCCTTTCACCTCCAGAGTCAAGGGTTTGATTCCTGCCTCAGGTCTGGGTACATGTTCTCCTCATGCTTGGTGAGTTTCCTCCAGGTACCCCGGTTTACTTCACAGTCCAAAAACATACAGATTAGGCTCACTGGCGTTCCCAAATTGCCCATACTGTGTGAATGGGTGTGTGTTTGTGTGTGCCTGCGATGGGTTGGCTGCGATCGTTTCTAGGATAGGCTCTAGGCCCGTCCCCCCGCGACCCTGTGGTATACTGTAGATGATGAGATGCTGATGAGTGTTATCTTTCATGTTGCTTCCATGTGGCAGCCTGGATGGGGTCGAGTCTTGCAATTAAGCATCAGAATGAAAAAAAAAAAAAGGTTTTCTTCACGTACTAACTGAACAACAACAAAAAAAACCTGACATAGGCATGTCTTAACTTCTTAATCTTAATGTCAGTTTTTATTAATTAAAATGAATTGCACAGCCCTGCTCTTTACTCATCAATGTGTATTTTCCACACATTTGTGTGGAAAATTTGTAATTTAAAGCTCGCAAAGTGATTTTTTTTTATATGAGCACACAAGTCTTTATCTTTTTCTTGAGGCACAGATGAGACATTATTTGGTTAATCCTGCATTAGAACGGGAGCTGTTCATCTAGATTAGAATGGGCTATGAGAATAATCATGATAAATCTTTGTTTAATTTCACAGTCTAATAAAAAGGACATCATCAGTGTGATCTTATGCTCAAGCAAAAAATAAATAAATAAATCAGAAACTTTGTAAGAAATGTGCTGTTGACGTTCATACTGCATTCATCTTTAATTATAATTACAGGAGGGTGTGCTGTACAGAATTGTTAAATCAGCCAGTAAGTCATCTGATCATAGGGGGTTGTAGTATTAGGCAAATACCTAATACTATCAGACGAACAAAATTATTTATTTTCAAAAATAAAAACAAGAAAAAAAAGTATTACATTAATGTATTACAATACTAATTACATTGGTGGACTTCACTTGAAGTAATTATTTTCTCTATGACTTTATCAGTCTTCTACCTCATTCTTCTTTACAACATTGCTTCATATCATTGAGGTTTTTGGGTTCAACTTTGACTAAACTTTAGTCGTTAGAAAGCCTCACATTTGCCTCTAGAATATACAGGGAAATTCTTGGTCAACTCAGTGACCTCAAGGTGTCCAGGTCCTGTGTCTGGAAATAATCGAGTAAGTAATTAACATACAGTAGCCCTACACCCTCACTATGCAATACACAACAATAACGTCACCCTGCATCTTTACACACATGTACCTTCAATATTGGTTACCTGTCACTACATACATACAGAATTTATAGAACAGAATTCATAGTATTCGCTCAGCCTCTAGTTTAATGAAGTAGTTCTGCTAACAATCAAGGTCAGTTTTCTGCTCGAAAAAAAATTATGAACTTTTATACAAACGTTGTTTATTTATAAAATGAGGTTTACAATGTAATCTAAAACAAACAATAAGAATAAAAAGTGAGGAAGGTAAAGAAAAAGAAAGCTAAAGAAAAGTTTACTGTGGGAGACAAAGTAAGAGAAAAGTAAATATGTTCTGGGGTTTTTGAATGAGGTGAGGTTTGAGGGGGTGGCATTAATGCTTCAGATCAATTACCAGCTGTCGAGAGTTTTGTAGGAGGAGTAGTAAAACCAGTATGAAAAGACTTAAATGAGTGGATACAGATTTTTTATAAGGGAAAAGCAGCTAGAAGGACCTAGTACATGAGTGCTCTGAATGTGAATATTACTGTACAGTTTTATTCGGGGCTTAGAATGGAAGTCAGTGATGTACGAGAGCAAGCTCAATATCAGTAATGACGACCAGTGTAATACACGTGTCAACCAATGTTTCTGCATTTTGATTCTAAGATAGAGGTGGAAGCAATATTCATGGAAATGGCAGTTATAGTCAAAGAAGATTGCAATATTTTGGACAGAAGAAAGAGTTACAGTATAATGGCATCTAAAACATGCCACAGCTCGAATGCAAAGCCTACCCTGCTTTTTAACAGCATGGTCTCTGACTTGTTGAATTGTATTTGAACCTGGCAATCATCCAGCAGGTAATGTCCTGAGTATTAGGGCTTTTTTTTTTTTTTTTTTTAATAATCAGCAAAGAAATCAAAGGTAAGACCATGTTGGTGAATAAGAGTGAGTGAGTAAATATAGTATTAATGGGGTGTATTAATATACCATTAGCAGTAGTGTTTATAGACACTCTCATCATGAATGTGAATGTTATTTTAGTATTAGGCTTTGATTTTTTTCATTTAGTTCTTTCTTTCTTTCTTTCTTTCTTTCTTTCTTTCTTTCTTTCTTTCTGTCTTTCTTTCTTTCCTCTTTTTTTCTTTCTTTAGTAAAGAACTGGTCATTATCTAGGATAAAATAACTAAATAAAATTGAAGAATTTTTTTATATATAATTTGCCAAGGTGACCAAAAAAGACCCAAGTGGGTCACAGGCATTCAACTCCCAAAAACACTATACCAACTTTATGGTGGTGGTAGTGTCATGCTTTGGGTCTGTTTCATTGCCAGAGGAACTGGTGCACTGCTCAAAATGGATAGTATTATGAAAGAAGAACTTAAATTAAAACCTTTACAGCTAATTCTTCATCTATTAAAGATGTATATTTAATCATTCTGCTCCAGGAAAGGACTAGTTAAAAATACAACAATATAATGAACTGTATGTGTTCATTTAAACTGGCCAGTGTGGTCATTTGTTAATTCAAGTTAACCTTGCAGTAAAAGAGATGCAATACGCAAGCACTTGATGTCAAATTTCTTTTAACGTTACTTTTAAGAACATTCACAGAGCATCTTTTTGCAAATATGGAATAGACAATCAATACAGTAAGTAAACAGAATATCCCTAAGACTCTAAGACCTCCTTGGTAACAACTACTAATTACTAATTTCCTTGTCATCACTGAAAATTCATAAGAAGGAATCATATCCAGAGAAAGTAATATTAGTAAAGTTAGTCTTTTCCCCTCCAACAGAGTAAAGGTTCAGAAGAATTTGGAATAATAAACGAATGTGAGATTATGTTAGGTACAGCTTGCAAAAAAAAGTCCTGAAAGGGTTGAAATTTCAGGCAGAGATTGGCATCCAAGGAACCTAACTCAATTATAATATGGCAGGAGTTTAAAACTGTAGTGACAATGTCATCTTTCAGATGAATAAATATTTAGCCAAGCACTATAAAGTTCACAGGCATGGAAACTAAAGCTCTAGTGATCATTGTGTAAATTCAGGTGAACATGTTTCAGCCATAGTATTTAATACGGACTACTTCAAAAGTGTTTTTGAATTATTATCATTTTTAGCTTGATTTATGGTATAAGACTGACAAACAAATCACAGTCATATCTGGCTTGTGACTGGTTTGCTACACTGGATCTACGAAGTTTTCAAGCAGGTTTAAACATCATGAGGATGAAGGACAAGCACAACTGTGTCTAAAATGGTTTTTAGTAAGACCACCAACTAACAGTTTTATACTGACAGTGTCATAAATGCCATTAGGTTTGAGGAGCAGAGTATAGGTGCAGACATTCTTAATTTATGAATCACAGTTTTCACAATCAAATAAAAAGGAAAAACAATGAAAGAATTTGTGGACTTGGGGCACAATTGGGGAAACTGGGATTGGCATTAGGATTAGCAGGAATTAGTGTTATCTCTCCTTCACCACAGGTAAAGCGGCTTGTCATTGGAGGAGTAATGCGTGCAGTCAGAATGTTATGCATGAGGTAAGGCATGTTCTCTATCATGGATGATAACTTTACCATTCTTTGTTCACTTAGCATGGCTACTGGGCTAAGTGGACACCACAGAGGAGAACTGGCATTTTTAACCATTTTGTTAAGCCTCTTTTCTGTAGCCAGTTGCAATACTGCTGCTCAAGCAGACCACTCCTAAGGTGACTCTTCACACCACCAAGTCAAAAAAGGTCCTCAAGTCTGCCTTGTGCACTGCAAAAGACCAGAGTCTCCTCAACAGATATAAACTGCTCTTGTCTTTCCTACTGTATGTAACACATTTATTAAATAGGTGATAACCAAGTATGATTCAAGGTCAATTTCAATTCCCTAGATGTTTGCTGGTAAGGGGGAATGTTTGCATGTGCTGAACATTGGCTGTATTTGCCTAAAACTAAGATCTGCTATGATCCAATGATTTGTTTTGTGTTTATTTAACATTACAGTGAAACTGTCTTTAAATAAACTTGGTATGTGCGCAGGGTCAGCTATGATAGTATGATAGCAACTGAGTCTCCCAGTATTGAGTATTTAATAATATATTTAAATATGTTTTAAAATGTTTACAGTTATTCCCCAACAGCTCTCTCTCTCTCACTCTCTCTCTCTCTCTCTCTCTCTCTCTCTCTGTGTGTGTGTGTGTGTGTGTGTGTGTGTGTGTGTGTGTGTGTGTGTGTGTGTGTGTGTGTGTGTGTGTGTGTGTGTGCGCGCATGTGTGCGTGTGTGTGTTTCTGTTTTACATAATATGTAAGTAAGAAGGGCTGGATAGAGGCAAAGTGATCCCTTAAGTAATACGTTAAGCAGATTGATCCTATTCATGGTCCTGTAGTACACTATGTAACATACAGTTATGTTCAATCAATGCAGCAGACATCACAGTGTCCTTAGGTCATCAATGCCAAGACAGTTTTCCAAGAAATTTAGACACTGTAGCATGGTTGGCAGCCCACTAATTACAATGCGGATTATGGGTCAATACAAATCAAGTTAAGAAAAGCAGGCATTTGTATGTGAAGGGAAATGAGGAGTTTCAATTAGGGGAAATTACAGGTAAGAAAAGCAGACTCAGCAGTTCAAAGTGCTTGGTATGTTAAAGGAGCAACAAACTTCCAGAGATTCCCTCACCATTTCTTTGCTGTGCTTGCTTTAAATACTTCATGTAGCTGCATTTATCAGATTTAAAACATCCATTCTTGCCTACAAAGCCAAAATCTGACCTCTGCCCTCCTACCTGAAAAAGACTAATCACAACCTGCTCTGTACCATATTCCCCCTGAGGCTCTATCACAGCTGGACCCACTCTCTCTCAGGCTACAAACCATGCATACACCAAGTCTCTTCTCTGTCCTGGCACTCAAATAGCAGAAAGAACTTTAACTCTGTAGCCTGTATAGCTCAGAGCATTTTAGCCATTATTTGTGTTGCTGTTTTTTTTTTTTTAATAAACATATATAGGACTCAGGATTGTGCAGTACATAAGATATGACATATCTTTTTTTCAGCACAAAATAGGCAATATTAACTTTTGTTATTAATTAGTTTCAATCATTTTTAAGCAAAGACCTAACTGTAGTAGTTAGGAGAGATGAAGTACTGTATACAGTAATGATCAGAAGAGCATCCTAATTTGAGACATTGCTATTTTAATGTTTCAAGTAGTTCACTTGTAGGTTATTTACTGAAAGTATTTATGTAATTTCTATCATTAAATCCTATGTACAAACCATGATAATACTTTGCACATTTTATAGTTTGATACTGTGGCTTGCTTGGTATTCTGGTAACTATACAGTATGCAGTAATATTGAATTAACTTTCTTTTCATTCTATTAATTGTTAGGATGATAGCTTCAGTTAGCATATATTACACATATTAATATTGCAAAGCAATGGAGGTAAAGATAGGAATAGCTACATAACATTGTTAGATGAGCTTTCTAACTATGCTAAAATTTGATTCCTACCTGCTGCTTTAAAAAGATAACCCATATTCTATAGCTTGCTGTGTGTTTTCTGTGGTGTTCATGACTGCAACCAATGGATCCTGTCACAGTCCTTATCACTTATTGTTCATTTTTATAAGACCAACTGTGTACTTTGAAATTTCATTTTTAACAAATTTTCTTTGCTTCTAATGTGGACCTAAATTGTTGTGACACATTTTTTCAGATTTTTGTTTCGAATGTATATAATGTTGATTTGGCAGTAAAGAATTACCATAACACATTTGTTACAGTGGTGGCACAGCGGATTAGTGGTTAGCACTTGCACCTCCAGGTCCTGGGTTCCATTCCCACATCATGTCTGTGTGCATGTTTCTCCGTGGTTGGTAGGTTTCCTTTGAGTTCTCCGGTTTCCTCTCCACAGATTAGATTAATTGCCGTTTCCAAATTGCCTGGAGAGTGTGAATGTTGACTGGAGTTCCTACCACAAATGGTTGTACAAATGGGAATAAATACAACGGTCCCCTTTGTCCTCCATGATCTTTAGTTGGATTAGAGAAGTTCCTAAATGGTTAGATGGAATTTAACAGTGTGTCATAAACAAACAGTAAAAATAGTATAAAAAGGGTCTGACATGAACATCCACCATGTATCAAGTATGGGTGGATTTCCCGTTTGCTGAGTATATTCGCTACATGGCAGATGTACCCGAATGGTTGTACCCGAATAGCCATGTAATCAAGTTTTTTTTTTTAAGTCTTTCTTTTGGTTAAGCTGAAGCTTAATTTTCTCACTCCTCTACTGTCTACAAGTCAGAAGTTCCACCACACCACTTCTGTTTGCTCTATTGGTGAGTCTCCTGGCAATTTTGTCCTTTTGCTTGCTATTGTTAGCCTCATTAGCTAGTATGTGGCAATATTTACAAGGAGCCAACATTCAAAATGAAAGCACCCTGCCGCTGAAGAAAAGGAAAACAAAGTAATAAAAGGACATGAAAAGTTTTGTGAGAAATGATAGTTTGGAGATGTTGGTGTTTTAAAAGGTTCACTACAGTATGATGCTGAGGCAGTGATGAGGAGCTGTTCTGTGCTCCACCAGTATGCTAAAGACAAGAACAGAAATAAACTTCACTCACTCACTCACTCATCTTCATTACTGCTTAATCCTGTATTCGGGGTCACGAGGGGCCTGGAGCCTATCCCAGGAGACTCCGGGCACATGGCAGGGTACAACCTGGACAGGGTGCCAATCCATCGCAGGGCACAGACACACACACATACACTCACTCATTCACACACTACGGGCAATTTGTGGATGCCACTTAGCCTAACCTACATGTCTTTGGACTGTGGGAGGAAACCGGAGTACCCAGAGGAAAAGAAATAAACTTTTAAATTTAAATTTAAATTTTAAACAGAAATAAATAAAACTATGAAGCATTTGTGACCGTAAACACAGTGTAAAATTGCCTGAATTATCTATGTAATGTGTCCAGGGCTCAGTCTGTGAATCTCCTCCTCACACCCCTTGTGATGGCGCTAATCGATCAATAAAACTAATTCTGCTCTGACTTCCTCTTTCAGCACGAATACAGCATGATACCGTATTATATCAATAAAATGCACTGAAAGGAATGTGTATGTGACACAAGAAGCAATTTATTGTTTTGGCTGGTAAAAAATATGCTTGGCCGTTGGATGTTTTTCAACTTGGCCGGTGAGTCAGTTAATTTCAGACCCTGGCTGTAAATATTAATTACAGTAACAACTTGGCAACTCTGCTGCTAGTAAGATAATGTAAGTATGGAAGATTTTTACAGCATTTTTTTTCTTTCAACCATGCCATGGGGAGGCATAAAGATTGGTTTCCAGGTGATAATTAAAAATTTCATTGCTGACAGGCAATGGTGCCCTGGAGAGTCAACCATCTTAACAGCAGCTTGCGTCTCTATGGGGGAGTAAGTGTAATATGATTACAAGAAGCTGCTCAGCTCTGTTCTAGGAGTAACAGCTTTGGTGAACGAACCAGTCAAACAGGCCTGAAAAAACAAGGAGATGGTTATGTTTCTATGTGTCCTGTTTTATATACCATGCATTTGCCTTTTCAGCATCTTTAGAGCTCCTGCATTTTGCACTAGCTATTGATTAGCAGAGAGAGAAGCAGTTAGGCTTACCTTGCATTAACTCTGTCTCTGTAATATGCTGCTGTTTCAATAATGATCTGTCTTTTACCTTACAAAAACTAACAACGGCTAACAAAAACACTGTTCTAATAAAGTTTTCCTCCCTTTGGAGATTTTGTAAAAGTAGTGCAATGGCTAAATGTCCATTTGATTTATAACGATACTGCAAGATCAAAGGACTGCTAATGATATGCTTTCTACCATTACATATGATATGGTCCTGAATGGAAGTCACAGGTAGACATTCTAGTTGTAATATTTAACATTATGTTAACACTGTCTTACCCAAAAAAAAAAAAAAAAAACGTTCCCTTCTAAAATGGTTGAAATCGGGTTACTGCTAACTGGAGCATGTTGTTCATGATCTTAACAAGTACTAATGTAGAAATCTCAACAATACTATCCTAGTAATTAAAAAAAAAATGCTCTAATGCTTGTACTTTTTATAAAAACAAACTAGATGAGACTAAATGTGACAAACTCCTTTAAACAACATTAAAAAAATAATAAATATAAAATCTTCTAAATGTTATTAGACTCTGAGAAAATAATGCAGACCAATTAAAATCCTGAACAAAATGTGGACAGAAAAAAAAATCGTGGAGAGATCATGTAAATGCTTAGGGAAGTTGCATATTAAAACACTGACACCAGAAATCACACTAACAACAAATCAAGAACTCACCAGATTAGAACCGAACTGTGTGACCATTTGTGAGACTAATCAGAAAAAAGGGTTTCAAATTAAGAAGCCATTTTAAGAGTGCACTTTGCACCAGATTGACCCTAATACTAAGTGATGCTTAATTTCCTCACTGTAAACTGAATTAAAAAATGGTCAAAATTTTATTTTCACCCTGCCAGTGAGCAGGAGGTTGCAAGTTCAAATCCTAAAACTGCCAAATTACCACCACTGGGTGCACTGTACTCTCAGATGTCTGCTAAACAAAAAATGTGAATGTGAGGATTAATATAAGACAGCATAAAGGAATGAAAGAAAGAAGAGATGTGAGTAACGAGAAGCTCACAGTCCTAATTCCTCCTTTTATAAACAGCTGTCCAGTTGTTAAACGATTTTCATTGAAGGCTCAGGCCTTTTATTGGAACATGGCAAACAGCTTCAGTGTAGCCAAGCCTAATAAACATTTTTAAGAGAGACCGCTTTATCTAAAGTTTGAATAAACAGCATGATTCATTGATTTGGTGTACACAGCAGTGAATTTGTGCTTTCCTTTTTTCTAAGTGAAGACAAGGCATCTGATTCTCCTCTGGTTGTTTTCACTGCCTCAACCGCTCAGAATGTTTACAATCAAATGAATAAATAAGGATTTTCGACAAATGCTTTCCTTTTCATCACTCTGCTGGCAAGCAGATGTGAATTTTATGGAAGTTAAAATTGGCAAGACACTTTTTGGTATTGCATGCAGATAACAGAACAACATTAGTCTACAGAGTTAACTGTTGTAACCATGGTAATATTATTATTTTAGAACCAGACGGTGAAAGACAAATAAATCAGCTTTGTGATTGCAATTTTATTTAAAATTGTAGATCAGCTAATAAATGGAAAACTATCATAACTAGGTTAGGAATCTCTAATGGTATGGTGTGTCTAATGTATTTTTTTAGTGAGGTGACTGCTGTAATCACAACATAGAAATGTACTGTAGATCTTTTACAAGCAGCAATGCTAAAACAGTGGGTGCAACCTTTCACTCACTCATCATCTATAGCGCTTTCGTCAACCCAAGCACAGGGAGAACATACACACTCCATGCGCACACACCCAAGGGAGGAATTGATATAAACAATTCGACTGACTATAAGAGGACTATATTTTTCAATTCAGTTCAATTAAATTTTATTTGTATGGCGCTTTTAACAATTGACTTTGTCGCAAAGCAGCTCTACACAACCAAAAGAATTATGGAAGTTTGTATGAAATGTGAACGTGTATGAATCAAAATGATGAGATCGTCCCTGATGAGCAAGCCGAGGACGACGGTGACAGTGACAAGGAAAAACTCCCTGAGATGGCAATAGGAAGGAATCTTGAGAGGAACCAGACTCAACAGGAAACTCATCCTCATCTGGGTGATGACAGATAGCAGGGATTGATCTGCAGTCACACTGTGTGTTAGGAGGCTGGAAGTTCAATATAACAGGAATTCATGCGATTATGAAAGAGATTAGTTTAATGTTTTAGAATGCTGGTAGTTTCTGGCAATGGAAAGTGTTGTACAGTATGACCATACATGTTTGTCCTGTTTCACTATCTCCTTTCTTGGTCTATGTTATGCTGGCACCACCATAATGTTACAGATAAGAAAAGACTTGTAATGTGTTACTTGACTATCCAAAGTATATCTCCAAAGGCTATATTACTGGCAAATTTCATACACTGTACTCTTTATTTACAGTGACATTTGAAATAGGAGAGGAAAATGCTGATAAAGAAGCACATTTATTTAGCTCCTTTTCCTTATACATCAACAGCCCATTTGTTTAAATATGTATTGATATTCTGAATTGCATGTATTGAATTGCATTTAGCCCATTTTTTTTTGTATTGGATAGTGTAACCATAATGGAAATGTGCCTGGAAAATAGATAGCTCTATCAATAAATCAATCTGTTTCTTTGTAGTAATGTACAGTATGCAGTCAGTGTTGAATATCCTTGCTATATATCTTATATACAAAGTCACCTTTGAAAAAAGGTGGAACGCCGTAAATGAGGAAGAGAGATAAGAGAAGTGATGGAGTTGTACAACTGAGTTATTCATAATCTCTGGCCTGTTTGGTGAATTAATAGTGTTTATGTTACACTGTGTGAGCCTGACCTGTGACTGTGACTGATACAGCACCTGTAATTATTGTTAAGTAAATAAGTGAACACATGAATGAAGCACAATCTGAAGGCAGAGTAACAAATACATGCAAGTGAATCATTGCCATTTAGAAATGAGGTCGCATGTCTGTATGAATCGAGATTGTGATTTCTTTTTTGGGTACTCGCACAGCCAAATTACTTATGATACCATATTTCTTTTTATTATACTTGTATGCATCAATTAACTTCTTCCACATAATCAACAGCCAGCTACTTCAAATAGCTAATAACTCACAAAAAACTTTTTCAAAAACAGTTGACTGCTTATTTCCACTGTCACACTAAAGTCTACCAAATCTTTATATAAATTGTTTCAAGAACAGAAGTTATTGATTATTCCCTCTTATTCCCATGGAGTCCTTTGGTTTGGCCCCCACTTATTGACCATGCAGTGGCATCTTGGGGTTGGAACTGCCACCAACATATTCTTTTTCTCCTCCCCTCATGTCCTCTGCTGCTTCTGGTATTCTATTGATTTGACCATCAGGCAATAAAAACTGCTGCATGAACAAAAAATGTCTTCCTGTTTTAATATTGCTTTTCTTGATTTACCATAATCTTACACCTGTTTATGATAAAGTTGTTGTGATTACCATGACTGATCCCAATTCCTATTCTTATTATTTACATATGCACAACCATTAGAGGCAATGTTTTAGCAGCTGGACTGAACTTAACCATAAAAACAGAACACTCTGTTCACTGTTCTTGCATTGCATTATTAAAAAACAAAAACAGCAAATAAATGCCTGCAACAGACACAAATATCTGAACTAGTTGTTTTTTTTTTTTTTTTTTTACTAGCCTTTTTCTTAAATCTGGATGAAAATAATAAATAATAGCTAATCCTTTCTATTATGACACATGTGCTTGTTTTGCACACTGTTTTGAACAGGGAGTTGTAATTGTTTCTGGTAGTGTGTGACCAAAAAGGCATAGTGCGTAATTGGTTCTTGGCAGAAAGCAAATGAGTAACAATAACCAAAGCTGCTGTGGCTGTATTAACCTTAATACTGTCACCCTACCGTGTAAAAATAAATGAAACCCTTCAGTGTGTAGACCATGTTGAATATACAGTAGTTTTAGAAACTGGGCATTTAGGCCTTTGGAAACTTTTCTAATATTTTATAAGAAATTTTGGGGAATACTCTATAAAAACAGCTCTGCCTTAAAATTGCATTATGCTTCATCTCTGACACAAGCCTCATTTTATTTCTATTTATTTCTATTCCTATTCTAAACCCTATGCTAGTAGCACAGCAATAATTTTTGCTGTTTCATGTTTGAATCAACCTTAAAATTTCACAAGCTATTAGTCTCTATGTTTCAGTTCAAGTCAAGTTCAAGTCAATGTGCCACTTGGGTCTTCATGTCTGACTCACAACGCTATCCAACTGGGTAAACTGCAGAGCTTTCTGGTTGTGCATGTCCCTACTCTGTCTAACACAATGCTGTGTATCTCTGTGTAGCGTTTGTAATTTGTATTTTTCTGCTATAAAAACATTAAAGCGTCAGTAATGAGTGTATAAAGAAGGTCTGCGGAATCAAGAAAGCTGATTCTCTAGGCACCAATGGTCTGTTCACTAACCTCACATGTGGGGCTTTGATACCAAACCTTTGATACCTTTATGGCATTGTCTGAATTACTTAGAATATTCTGCAATACCATAGAATATCAAAATTACCTCGTCATTTAGTACCAAAGAATAAATCTCATGAATTTCAGAGAGCCAGTAAGCACATAGCAAGCTGATTGCAACATCCAGAAACAGGACTTGCGTGTGCTATATTTTGAAAGGCTTTACTATGCTTTGCATCACATACTGTAGTAGTTATAGAAATGTCTACATGATCCCAAGTCTGGTCATATTTACTCATCTTTGATGCCTCTAATTATGCACAATGTAATATATACAAGAAAGACCATCACTGTCCTGATGAACAACACAAAATGAAAGAAAACCTGAAAGTGCATGAAATAAATAGGAATTGTTGCTTTGTGTTCGATGATAAAGGACTGCTACTTAAGACTTACATTGTCTTTGACATAATTGATTAAATAAAAACATAATATTTGACATACTACTGCAATTAAAGTAAAAAAAAAAATTAAATAACACAGATAAAGTAGAGAAAGAAGCCGGGTGTCTCTCATGCTGTGTGTGCATTTTGCTGACATAGTTTGCCTTCTCTTGTCCTTTTTGAGGGAACAGTCGTCACAAATCAATACAAAGGCACTTTCAGTGATCACCTTTACCCTATGATAAAGCATTCCTAACCTAATGGGGAATGGTCACTCATATTTTGCACTTTATGACTATATACACACAGTATATATATTTTTATATGGTGCTTTCCACCACTAAAACAATAAGACGCATTCATGGAATATGTTTTAGAAGTATAATGTTCACCCCTATGTTACAGATTTAGAGATGTGTAGAATCTATCAGTCCATGTTTAAGATACTTTGGTGTCTCTTAGTTGTGTTGCATTATACAATATAAAGTGAGGTTGTAAGAACAGCATTAGGGAGCAGCTTCTGATCTCTAATCCCTCCTGGGGAAAAAAAATTAAAAGATGCTCTCATCTTCCACCTCAACATTTCCTCCCATGTCTCTGTCTTTCTCTCTAATTATATATAAGTATTGATTAGAAGTCTCAAACCTATCCATATATTCTGTGTTTGTCTGTCTTACAAGTTTTAAGTCAAGGAGCATTAGGAATGTTAATTCTACCTCCTCTGTGGAAGCAGGATGAATATTTATGAACCACTCAGGTGTTATGTAATGTAAACAGGCTACATCCCCGTGCAGACAGACTATTTTCATTACCCAGGTTGAGCAAAAGACAGAGTGAAGTTTAACTTTGCCCTCTGCCACCCCTATGTCAAATATGAGCTACTGCTGCACACCTAATTGAATAAAAATCGAAATCACTATATGGAAATAAGCAAAATATGCATAGTCTGGAGTATAGACCATCCTCCAAATGTGATTGTTTGTGCCATTATTTGCATTAGCAGATAAATATGTTTTAATGCAAAATGGTACAAACGGTGCGGAGATGTGTGTTAAGGCTCTAAGTTACTGATCGGAAGGTTCGAGCCCCAGCTCTGCCAGGTTTATGCTGTTGGGCCCTTGAGCAAGGCCCTTAAGCCTGTCTGCTCCAGGGGCCCTGTATAATAGTTGACCCTGCGCTCTGACCTCAGCCTACTAACAAGAAGCTGGGATATGTGAAGAATAAAGAATTTTACTGTTCAGTAATATATTTATACAGTATGTAATGAATAATGGCTGAACTTAACTTAAACATTTACACATCGCAGTTTAAATCACAATTGCATATATGTGTTAAAATAATCGCAGTGTGATTTTTTCCCCCCAATCAAATCGTACAGCCCTAGTAAGAGCTGAGGTAAGTCATTTATTTTTTTTGGAATGCCACATTCTTCAGTTAAACATGTAGAACATGTTAATATTATTTGTTCTAAACCTGCACAAATAGTGGATGTACATTTTCTGTTATTACACACTTACTGTGCACGGTCTACCTATGAACGTTACTGGTGTGGTGTACAGTACAGACCAAAAGTTTGGACACACCTCCTCATTCAAAGACTTTTCTTTATTGTGTTCTTTCTTGTGTTCTTTAGCCCAAACACGTCTCTTCTGCTTGTTGCCTGTCCTTAGCAGTGGTTTCCTAGCAGATATTCTACATGAAGGCCTGATTCACACAGTCTCCTCTTAACAGTTGTTCTAGAGACGTGTCTGCTGCTAGAACTCTGTGTGGCATTGACCTGCTCTCTGATCTGAGCTGCTGTTAACCTGCGATTTCTGAGGCTGGTGACTCGGATGAACTTATCCTCCGCAGCAGAGGCGACTCTTGGTCTTCCTTTCCTGGGCCGGTCCGCATGTGACCGTTTCTTTGTAGCGCTTGATGGTTTTTGTGACTGCACTTGGGGACACTTTCAAAGTTTTCCCAATTTTTCGGACTGACTGACTTCATTTCTTAAAGTAATGATGGCCACTCGTTTTTCTTTATTTAGCTGCTTTTTTCTTGCCATAATACAAATTCAACCTCTCTGAATGAGAAGGTGTGTCCAAACTTTTGGTCTGTCCTGTATATATATATATATATATATATATATATATATATATATATATATATATATATATATATA
>JAAGKR010003447.1:32500-54730 GCA_011419295.1 Clarias macrocephalus | reverse complement strand
TGAGCCAGTTTCTTTGTAGCGCTTGATGGTTTTTGTGACTGCACTTGGGGACACTTTCAAAGTTTTCCCAATTTTTCGGACTGACTGACCTTCATTTCTTAAAGTAATGATGGCCACTCGTTTTTCTTTATTTAGCTGCTTTTATCTTGCCATAATACAAATTCAACCTCCTTGAATGAGAAGGTGTCCAAACTTTTGGTCTGTACTGTAGGTGTAAAGAGATGATTTCAAATTAACACTGTTGTTATGATATACAGTATTTCATTTGAATGTGAATTCACTAATTCACTGAATCTAAATAGCAGCTTATAAGGACTATAGATAAATCGACCAGTATACTGTCAGTAGGTCTCTTAAAAGGTATCTTAACAAATTTGACCCAACTTCTCTATTTACCAGTTCTGTTTTACGGTTGTTTGCTTGTATTTAATTTCTTTTTTTCCCCCAATTTAATTTAAATTTGGTAAATGACATTGAGGACCAGGCCTCATTTAAAAATGGTTATGCAAATGTGCACACAGTGGTGCCAATTACATGCTTCTGGGGATTTATTGTAATTTGATGCATTTATTTATTTATTAAGTTTGTTTATTTCCTTGCAGCTTCACTTGAGCTACCTGCAGGTAATAATTCATCTGCGGATTTAATGGAGTTCATCACAGATAAATTAATAGAATTCTAATGCTAGTATCACATGCACAGCTACACAGGAGACATGATGCAAATGTCAAGCCCAAGATGCAAATGTCAAGCTCAGTTCCCTGGTTAAATACTCTGTAGTATTTCACTCCACATACTACTGACCACCCCATGCTTTTAAGAGCTAATTTAATTAAACAATAGGAAAACTAAATTAATGTGGTAAATTTTTTTTCATCAGCTATGAAAAAGCTTAAATTGAACAGAACCGTAACATGTACTGTATGTCGATGCTCTCTTCCACAAAAGTCAAAGTGAAACCGTTATATAATTTTGATTATTATGTAGTTGGTGTGGGGAAACAGAGTTAAGAAAACTAATCTATTTAAATTAATTCTGTTTTATAAGCAACCCTGAAAATGTGATTGACAGATTCTGTATTATGTCCTTTATAGAAAGAGAAATGCACTGATGGAAAGGAGAAGACAGCTGATACAGTCAGCATAACCTACTGTATAAAAGCACATGCAGTTCAGATGGAATGCAGACATATACACTGAAAAAAACTCTAATTGATGTGTGAAAATGATTCTTTATGCTCCCAGGACTACCTTTTCACAGTTCGACTTCTGGAATATGGCCATGCCATCAGGGACTAAATAAAACGATTCATGTGATAACCTGGTTATTCAGTACATTCAGATCATCCGCTGACTTTTGTGTAATACTGACTGATGTTTTATTATTATTTTTTAATATTCTTGAACCTAAACTTTGGAAATTGAAATAACCCCAGATCATAACATTGCCTTTAGAGGCTTGTACAGTGGACACGTCCATCACTCGAGTGTCCACTCTAGGTTACCTTTGTGACTTTTTTCCATTCCATCCACTCGTTAATTGTTTTCTTTGTTTGAGAAAAAAAAAAAAAAGCAAGTTCCTTGGTCGGCTATTAGTATAGATATTGCATGGCCAATTTCTTGGCGATAAAAAAAAACAAAACATGAAAACCTTTATTTGTTCTCAAATGTGCTAAGGTTCTTCATTAATGATATGGCAATTCTTGAAAGCCTCTTACTGGCTTGAATTTTCATTTAGTCAAATAGCAGCATTGGGTCTTACTGCAGGTGCATGTTATGCCCTGATCATACAACCTAAACCCACATCATGCAGGTTCCTGAAGAAGTATTTCACATTGTGAAACCATGTTAATTGAAAGAAAGGGAAAACCATCTCACTACTCAGATAGAAAAATACCTTTACAGATGCATAGTAGCAATATCAATATACTGTATGTGTAACAGAGCGAATGTGACAGTTAGCATCTACAGACAAAATATTTACTTCTGAGGAAACTTCAGGAAAATTTTGTCCTGATCACACCTATTGCAATGTCCTATTTTTGTGTAATTTAGTTTATTTACTAATATGTATTGCAACTTTTAAAACGATCCCATTGGTAAGACAAAACGCCTAACACACACACACACACACACACACACACACACACACACACACACACACACACACACACACACACACACACACACACACACACACACACACACACACACACACACACACACAGGTGATGCAGGTTATTTTCTGTGTGAGTTAATTAGGGGTTGATCTGTTAGTAATGTCATTTACCTCGGAGCTCCAGTTGGGGAAACAATGCTAAATCCAGATGTGTGACATTGAGAGCAGTGTGCTGGCTTTTCCATCCTTCTCCTGTTATTTAATTTAATTGTGCTTCATAAAGTGGTGTAAGACTGTTAACATGTTATTATTAGTTCTTTCTTTCTTGTTTTAGTAAAATACCAAGGAATGAGGTTCTGTATCTTTTGCATGGTTACAGTATATTACTTAAAACTGGTTGACTGACTGATTTGGTTTGTTTACATATTAAAATATTTTCATTTTTCAATGATCAATGTTTTGTTGTGATATATATATAATGTTTAAAAAATCAAGTTACAACATGAACTGTATAAAGTGTTTTATATATATATTAAAACACTTTATACTGTTGTTCATGTTGTAACTTGATAATGTTTAAAAAATAAATAATAAATAATAAAATCAATAATAAAATTAAATAACGTTTAAAAAAATCAAGTTACAACATAAACTATATAAAGTGTTTTAATATATAAAACTTGATAATGTTTAAAAATATATATAATAAATAATAAAATCAATAATAAAATTAAATAATGTTTAAAATGTTTAAAAAGTTAAAAATGGACAGTTCAATATTAACTGTGGTCCTGAGGCAGAATGTATTCATACTAAATACAGATGAGTCATGGCGAGAGTACACCTAGACCCTCTTCTTTGCAGAACTGCTCAAGTGGAGTTAAATTCGATGTTGACTGTTTGTGGACTGCAGTCTTCAAGACACGACTGCCAAGTTGTCCGTGTTAGGCCCTTGAGCAAGGCCCTTAACCCTCAACTGCTCACGTGTATAATGAAATACAAGTAAGTTTCTCTGGATAATGCCTAAATCTTCCAAATGCCTAAATGTACATTTTAAAGGTTCTATACCCTGTATATAACTCATACAATCCTCATAACAATAGTGCTTTGATCACTTTCCTACAGCAGAATAGTATTTTTTATAGTTTTTCAGCAGCTAAATATGTTTTACAACAGTTCCCTAAAGGATTAAGTGCAATTATCAGTGAAATGGCACAATTGTCAGAGTAGATTATATTCCATCTCATTAGAATTGTTTTACTTGAAATATATTTTGTTGCATATGCATTGTACACATTATCAGATCCAAAAAAAGGTAAATATAATTGTGCTGATATGGTGTTGCAATTACTCCTAAATATATAAATTGCTTATCAGGGTAATTATGACTTTCATTTATGAATGAGAGGTCCAAATGTTGTCTCAACCAATGGAACATTTACATTTACAAAGTATACTGTATGTATGCACTGTAGGCATGGCTGACTTTTTGTATATTACACTCTTTAAACTCTGCTTAGCTGATCTTTGACCACTGGCTGCTTGCTTGTGAAAGGGAAAGAGGTGTGAGGATGTATAAAGGTATGGTGATGACAACGAAGAAGAGGTAAGAACTTAAAAGAAAGCTAGAATAAGGGGAAATAACTGAGTGTGATTCAATCACTGAACATGGAGTGCCGGGCATATGGGAGAGACAGGATGTCCAGTGATGTGGAATGCATCCGCATTACAGCATTGTTCCTTAGCTTTACTGTATTTTAGATAGCACAGTACATAATTTTCTTTTTAGACCTATTGATGCATTTTACAGCACTAAACCAACAACTACAGTATAAAATGCTGGGCATGCTAGTCTCATTTCTCAGTTTAGTATTTTCTGAGCACAGTACAGTGTTGAAGGCATACTATAATAAATACAGTATCTGTTCTTTACAGGCACACATGATTTCTCCCCACTATACACAGTATAAAGCAATGTACATGCTGCTACCATTCAGAGCGTTGTCTCTCATAAAAAAGGCTTTTGTTAGTTACACAATAGCATTCAGTTAGATTCAGAGACTTTATACAGTAGACTGTCAATTGACCATCACATATAATATATGCTGAAAAAAACTATGGTAAATTTTCTTATAGCTAAACATTTAGATGGATTTGGCTATACATAATTATCCAGGCAATTTGCTGATACTAAATTTGTTTTAAAACATGAGTTAAGCGTTTTGGGAGAAATACCTCATTTTGCAAATGAGCCAAACAGTTGTGCTGCATCATGTAACCTATTTTGGGTAACTCAAATAAAGTTGTGGGAATTTCAAGACTGTTTTGGGAAATGTGCCAAAGCAACTGACAAAAACAGTAATTAGTTGATCTTTGTAAGACACAGCTTTTCTAACTCAATAAAAAAGCATAGGAAAAGCTGGTCAAGGAATGTGGCAAGGACCAGAGCAGCCACTCCCCTTTGTTTGTGGTGGTCTTCTAATTAATCACAGTGTAGCTGGGGAATTATTGTTTTGCATTCAAAATGTCACTGATACTTTGAGCTCCAAAAATTGTATTCAGCTGGGATCCGGCCATGGCACTCATGTTGTAAGCACAAATCTAGCCACAGGCACTCTCAAAAATGATGCTAATAAAATCTGAAATACAAGAGCAATATTTTTCACTCCAGTTGTTGACATGGGGCCATGTTTTGATTTAATGGGGTTTATGGAGTGAATTTCAATGCTGTCTTCAAAACATGGCATCCTGTAAGATAAATATAAATTGCAAACAAACTAAAAATTATGTGCTTCTGGTCCAATCTTGGGTTACTGTCTGTGTGGAAACCTTTAGGGTTTCTGATTTCTTCTACCTCCAAAAAAAGCAGTAAGTGGATTTGTGTGAGTGTGTGTATGGTGCCCTACATAAAGCAGTGTTTCCACTATAATAGTATAGACATGGTGGGCCACCATGCCAATCCCTATCCAATATGCCCTTATAAGGAAATAATCATTCGTGTCAGGTGCCTCTCTCCGTATCTCATCTCTGCTTTAATCTGATACTGACCCCAGAACAGTGTTATGAATGAATATACTAAAAGAGCACCGTTCATTGAAAATATTAATTTTTTTGTGAACGGAAAATTGATCAGATCAGGTTGCAACTAAACTAAAGTTTGCAACTTTTATATTATATTATATTATATTATATTATATTATATTATATTATATTATATTATATTATATTATATTATATTATATTATATTATAGCTTTGACAGTTATTTTTGTGAAATAAATACATCCTATTATTACTCTGTTTGTTTTAATTTTTAAACATGGAAATTGCCAATGAAAAGTATTGTGATATTCAAGAAATTACTAAAAATTTTTAGCGTGTGCAAACCAAACTACTTTCATTCTTCAATGGGAAACATTGTAAAGTGTCTTAAATCTATGAATAAATGAATGATTTTTCAGTCTTTTAATTTCAGCGAAGATTTGCATTTAATGTATGCTTTTCTTTGCTCATATAATGCATGTGGTATAGGTATATGTCTCACATTCACTTTATTCACATAAATTCTTTATGGTAACATGGACCCAGGCAATTATCATTTTTTAAGTGCTATAGAGCACTTAAAATCTATAAATCAGCTGTAACTCTCATATTAAGCAATGTTCTCATATATAATAAATGAAAATCATTCATTCATTCATTCAGTAACCACTTTACCTTGATCGAGGTCAAGGTGGAAGCCTATCCCATCAACAATGGTTCACGGTAGAAATGCCCAACGCACCATCCATGTACACACATTCCCACCCAGAGTATACACTGTATCATTTATAGAGCCCCACAAACAATAACAACCACTATAATACCAGGTTCATTTTTTAAAAAGATGCTCAGGGCCATAGTGTTCAATGAGGACCTAACTCTACTGACACAGAATGCAATCCTAATAAGACAATATTTGCTCGTTCAACAGCCAAAAACCAAATAAAATATACTTACACAGCCCAGTAAATACAATGTTTTGGAACATATTACTCTCAAATTGAAAACCACATGAATAGGATATTGGAATTTACCTAAATTACACACAATACCATCTGAACTACAGGCAAAACCTAAAATATATAGAGAGAGGGAGAAAATGGCCACTGTGAATCAGAGAAATACCATCAGCACCACATATGCAGTAATATAACTTCATAAATCCAGAATAATTTAGTTTTTTTAGATCTCTATAGAAGAAAACAGGTACAAAACGTGCAGACATTAGCATAGGACAATAAGGCATCCAGTAAAGCAGACGCTTTTTTCTCCTATATAAATTTTTCGTTTACTAGACTTTTTTCACACATGTAATTTATTATGCTCCAACCTAATAGAAAAGAATAAATTATGTATTTAGCCAACGCAGTTTGGCCCGTGTTAAACTTACTCAAATCCTCATGTTTTTGTTTCTAATACTTCCAGAAACAAAGGTTTATTTGCTGCCTAATATATCCTACCCATTTCGAGGTGCCATTGTAAAGAGATATTGTAATTGTAACTACTGTGCCAAAGGTCCTAATTGTGATGGCATGATGACTGGGTCAGAGCAACAAGAAAAAAAAGTTAATCTTGTAGGAGGTTCCCAGTCTGAAGTGATCAGAACCTACCCGAAGTTGTCCAAGGAAGGAAAGCCAGTGAACCGATGACAAGGTGATGGGTACACAAGGTTCATTGTGGCCCGTGTCGTTGGATCCAATAGAAAAGCTATTGTGGTTAAAATTGCTGAAAATGTTTTTTTCGGGATCTAAGAGAAAGGTGTCAGAACCCACAGTGCATCCCAGTAAAGGTGGCAACAGATAGGACCTTCTTAATATTAGGCTGTTGGTCATAATGTTATGTTGTTTATTTACGTAATGTTATGTTGTATATTGTTTGTTTGCCTGCCAGCTAGCAGTGATTCTAACCTGCTATTGCTAATTGCTTGCCGAAAGTATGCTGCACAGTGCATGGACTTATATGAATGGCTATAAAATTTGCTCAGTGAAGCAGTCAAATAGGGGCTGCTTATGAGATAAGCCATCTCAGTGTTCTATTCCTGCAGCCACCCACGCAATTAACAAAGCAAATTTCACAGCTCTCACTGCAATTTATCACCAGCCATGCTCCCTTCACACATCAGCACAACTCCTACAGAATTGGCATCTAATGGGATAGCAGTTAAAATTGCATTACAACTCCTACTTTAAAACAACTTTTTGCTTGATCACAGTTGGGTTTTAGGGGGCATTGTTAGCCAGTTCTGCTTGTAGTAGGGATATAGTAAACCTTTATTATTTTATTAAAAGTGAAAGAGAAGCCAATAAAAGAGATGGAGAGCTAAATCACAAATGAGAAGTGACAGAAGGTTCCGAGAGAGAAACACTCGTGTGGGTTTACACACACCGGCTGCATCTCAGACAGCAGCCCTCAAATGCACTCTGGAGATATGACACAAAACCTACTCTTCAGCAAAGCCTACTCTGTGGGCATAAAAAAAAAAAAAACATTCTGGGAAAGCTTGTGACAGATTTTGGCAATAGTAGATTTTGGTAACATTTCTCACAAAGCTGAAGCTATGTCCATGATGGATGAAACTCAAGAGCAGCACATGCAATGCAAATGTTCACAGACAGCAAAAAAGTAAAGACAGCAGCCATGCTTACTGTATGTGGCACAAATGACTTAGTGGTAACCAAGGCATGATACCAAAAGAGATCAGTGGCAGCCAATATCCTGGAGTTAACACACTGCATTTTTCTCATCCTGAACCTCAACCAGAAGTTATTCTTTCATTCTGCATCTGACACTAAGGTGGTCACTGCTCCCATCTCTTTAGAAGCAACACTGTTGTGGTGGAAATGCATCTTTGTGAGGTGATGAGGCAGGTGTTGTGTCAATCATAGGTACTGATACTGCACACACTGTTCCAGCAAAGCCAGCAGTTGGACACTAAAGTCGTACAACTGCCCTGCAGGCAAACAGGGAATGGTTTGGTAAATTTTTGATTGTTACATGGTTTTTCTTGCTCAGTCAGCTCATTCGCATTCAGGATGTCTCCGATGTCTCAGTTCCATAACTCTAAGCACTATAGATTCTGTTTATGATTACACCAAACAAAATCAGCAATCCATACCAAATAAGAGACACAGGGGAGAGGCAAACCTGAGAGACCCTCTCCACCTCCACCACCCTTTCTCTCCATTACACTGTTTCCCTGGCAACCATGCCAGCAGGAAAAGAGAGGTTGCAGGGGTCACAAATGAGAAGCATCTGACATGAAGGGAATAAAAGCAAACTACTTATGCAGGTCCAGACATAGCCAAGTGCATTTTGTCTCAAAATCTGGTTCTTCACAGCTCACACTGGATTCTCTGCAAGCTTCCTACCTAATGAAAATCTCAATTTATTCATTCTACAGTCATCCCTGTTTTTACTGTTGCTCAAGTGAAGCAGACAAAGATACATGAGGGTATTATTATTATTATTATTATTATTATTATTATTATTATTATTATTATTATTATTATTATTATTAAAAGGAAATACACATATTATTAAATATTGTATTATTATGAAAATGTATTGAAATATGAATTGAAAATGTAAAATTGTCACAACTAATGACAAAGATTACTGTAACATAGTGAATGCTGTTTGGTCCATTTTGTATGAGTCTGATGTGTTCAGTAACAGCATTAGACTTTTCTTGGCAGTGGAAGTGGAGCAGTGAATAAGGCTTGGTCGCATTTCAAAATATGTAGCTTTGGGTCACTTTGACAATTGTGTGACTGTAGCAGGTTTTAGTGTTTTCTTTATATACACCTACAGTGTACTGTACTCCTTTATGTTATCCTACTGTACACATTTTTATCTTGTGTCATTCCCTTATTTTCAGCCTCTTATTATTAATCGTCTTCAATTCTACTGCACATTACAACAATCACCTTAGACCACCATGTTCCAGTAAATGTTGTGCAGTTATTTTATTTGATTATATGTTTGTATTTTCTTGTTGTCATGCTGTTAAATGTTGCTCAATGAGTTTTGTCAAATAAATTGCTTACATGTTACAATAATAAATCTTCTTTTTCTTCTTCTTCTTCTCCTAGATATCTGTTCTCTGTTAGGGTTTATGTGGCACCATGTTTCTGAACGCACAGTATTTTGCCCAACTCTATATTTTGACATGGATAGGAGAACAATAAAAAATGGATATGACTATAAAATCTTAAATTAAAGGTCTCACTAGGTCTGCACTGTTAGATTTTAAATGTCACACCATCATTTATTTTCATCCACCCACATTGATGAATCATAATCATATTTCCTGCAAATTTATGTTAACAGATCATAAACACACTCAAATGGTGTACACACAATCAAAATAGCCGTATTCTAATATAAAAGTGCCAAAAATATAGACATTTACATTTTTGCAGCTAAATTATACAGGGTATGCAGTAACTTGAAGATTTAGCTTTTCTACTTGCAAAGCACATTTAGTAAGACAGATCACATTACTGAACTGTACAACAACATCAGCACATAAGCAACATATACAAAGAAGTCTTACTCCACTACTCTTGCTTCGGTGTATTTATGGAAATATCCAGCGAGATAATCATCTCTAATAGCTAAGGTTGGGCTTTTCCTACATTATAAATAATAATGCTTGTCATCGGTGCTCATTATTTCATAGCGACTGAGGCTAGCTGTTCAGCTAAATATCAACACACACAAAAACGTATAAAAAGTAACAAGCAATGTTTTGCAATTTTAAAAACTTGTTTTTGGAAAAGCAACTTTTATATTTTTAAATGTCTCTGAAAATGTAGCTAATTGCAGTACATTATTTATTTTTTCATAACTATTCATAGAGGAGTTTTCACCCAGTGCTGCTAAAAGGGTCAATATTTAGGATTGTCTGATTGTCTAGTGAAAACAAAAATAAATGAATTAAGCAAAAATCGTGTGGACTGGGGAGATTCTAATTCTTCCAAATTGGTTTTAAAATATACTGCATGAGTAAAATGAGCCCATCTCCTATTTTTACTGTTACATTATGTTTATAATGTTTTCTTCAGCAAAGACCTGTTCAGCAGAAACGTATAGCGTTATTTGAAAAGTGTTGACTTTTGACTTGTGCAGTCTCTCCTGACCTCCCTGGGACCTGCGTAAGCAATATTCTGCCGAAGTGACAACCTACCTGAACTGTACTCCATGTAACCATGTAATTTAAAAGTATAACAATATTCTCTCACTCATCATCTATACTGCTTTATCCAGTATGCAGAGTCGCAGAGGGCACACACACATACACACACACTCACATGCTCATTACGGCCAATTTTGGGAGTGCCGATTAGAATAACCTGCATGTCTTTGGACTGTGGGAAGAAACTGGATTACCCGGTCGAAACCCTGAAAGTCTGGAAAGCACATGCAAACTCGGTCACAGACCCCAGGTGGGAACTGAACACAGACCCTGGAGATGCAAGGCAACAGGGCTAACCACTAAGCCACCATTCCATCAATAACAATATTATAATTCATTATATCACCTGCGTCTGACCTATTCTACCCCAGATGTCCTTTCATTCATTTTCACATATTAAATGCGGTTTTAACTAGTGTTGCCACGATACCAATTATTTTTCTTTTTTTTTTTGTATTGTCATGAATTTTTCATACTTTTCAGTAGTTTTTGATATATTTTTTCAAAACCAGAGGCAGTTTTGTGTGCATACTGTGACAGATTGATTAGATTCTTCATAATCTTTGACTAGGTTTGGGATATTGTTAGATAATTTTCAAAATGAACCTGTGTCTTCATTAGGAAGAATAACATCTATAGTAATATAGTGTGAATCACAAAATGAGGTGGTTTATTTATGTTTGTTTAAAAATTTGTTCTGGCAATAAAAAGTAGCTTGCGGTAGTTGCTAAGGCTTCCCCTGGGTGTTATGAGGCCCAATAATTTTATGTTAACTTTCTCATTTTCAACTACAATAATAAAATAATGATACATTTAATATTAACAGTAAATAAATCATGCATCCATAGTGTATCCTAACATTGCAATACGTTAGATATCCTGTGACGTATATGACTTTAATCTTGGTAGAATCTCACACAGTTGCACATTATAGATGCTCCCCAGCATTCACCGGTGACCTGCATTTCTGAGTGTTCAGATTCTAAAGAGGAAATAAATAAAAAAATGCACCAATCACCCATAATATTATGACAATTTTCCTTAGGCAGCTACATAACACCTGCCTAATGTTTTGCCACCATAACAGCAATGCATTGTGTATTCTGACATCTTTCTATCACAACCAGCATTAACCTTGTCTTTTTTTTGAGCTACAGTAGGTCTTCAATTGGATCAGGCCAGCCTTCACACCACATGTGCATCAGTAAGCCTTGGCCACCTCTGACCATGTGTCCAGTTCACCAGTTTTCCCACCTTAGATTTCATTTGGTATATCCTGACCACTGCAGAATAGGAACATCCCACAAGAGGTGCCGTTTTTTTGGGTTGCAGATGAAACAGATAAATGGATAAGATGCAGATTATTCATATCTTGTTACCAGAAATTATTCTTAAAAAAAAAAAACTTTGCAGATATCCAAACTCTTCTGATTACGCTGTTCTGTGAGTTGTTGGTCACCACCAGACCACAAAAAAATTTAATCACATCACACTGCTCTTCGTTCATGCAATTCACAAGTAGGGCATCCATTTTTGCAAAAGCGGTAATGAAAAAAGGGGGCATAACTTGTTTATAAACTGACATAGGCCATTAATTTTTTGCTGTTTATTTTCATAACCAAGATGTACTCCAAAGCAAACTCCATTACAGTAACTGCCCTATCATATATGATGATTTTATAACATTTATAATTTTTTTATTTATTTAGTCTCTTTTGTATTGTAAATATAACATTTCTATTTATTAATTGTTCATACTGTAAAAATTTGGTCCAGAAAAAAAACAAACTTGATTATAATCCTTCAATCTTTTCCATCTCAAATGCCTAAATGTAAATGTACTGTAAATGCAACTATTTCAGGGACCATGTTCATTAAATGCATTTTGCTTAAAAATAATTACAACATAAGGTGGTGCTTTGCTGTATGAGTGACGAGTTTTGATGAGGTAAGTCAGAAAAAAATGAGTATTTCATTTTTTTTTTTAATATTAAAATGAAATTATGAAGAGCTATCAACGACCTCTTTTACTAGGCTGACTGTAAAATCTTTTCCTGCAACACTTTTGGAAACAAACAGTGTATGTCAGAGTTCTAGCACCACTAGTTAACTTAGTATCAGGATACTGCCGTAATCATAAATACACACACTGGTGTATCTCTGTTTCATGTGCATAAGTTAAACTGTTGTTCCTCTCTCAAATATAAAAAATGAACAAAACAATCTTTCATTTAAACTATAAATGATCTGTATAAGCAACTGAGAGTGAGAGTATTCACAGGCTTTAAGCTGTTCAGTGCGCTGGAGGCTGCCCAAAAACAGCCTGATTAGAACACAAGTCGCTCGACAGTTCCATCCGCCTCCTCATAACAGGCTTGTCCAGTGTCCCAGAAAAATAGCTCACTGTGTCTTCTCACTAGGCTTGCATGCTCAAGTGAAACAAGAACTTGCAGTTTCTTCTGTAAAATACGGCTAAACTTTAACTGAAATAGCCTGATAAACCTTTGTGCTGGTTGACTTTTAAATAACTGCACAAAGTTTAACTAAGTAAGAGAAAGTGATAACTGAATGATACAGTATATAACTTTGCAACATGTAAAGGACATACTGTTAAAACACCAACATGTCTTCATCATAAGCTTAAGGACTGCTACAGGACATATTTTCATCACACTGCACCCCCTCATCAAGGGACGCTGGGTATCAATTATCGGTAGAGGATGATTAATGAGGGGAAATAAATCTAATTTTAGCAAAGCACCAGACAGTATTTTGACCTGACCATCATCTAACTGGAATTGACTGCTTGTTCATTTCACAAATTGAATTTATCTGATTGGCCTATTGCTGCAGGTGAAACAGGCATAGAGAAATGCATTATGGGAGTTTGGGAATTTGGCTTTGACTGCTGAGCTTTGTCTGTGGGAAATCAATGTTTTTTTGTTTAATCAGTGGGCAAATGTAATCAGGGGCACTGCTATAATTACTACCACTGCCTGGCTATAATTACACAATCATTTTTATCAACATATAATCTAAGTTAATTAATACAGGGCTTTTCATTTTTTTTTCTAAGCTAAACAATATTTACACAAGGTGTCACCACTTGCATGTGTGACACTTTATATACTGCCTGGCCAAAAAAAAAAAAAAAGATGAGAAACGTTTTGTTGGAGCATGTTTATCTTTTTACATTTTAGATTACAGTGTGCAGTCACCGTCCCATTGTTGCAACAACCTTAGATAATTTTGCAACCTTTATTTGAGTCCAGAGGTGCTTTCATTTTTGGCTGAGATCTTGTATTTATTACAGGTCAGTCAAAGCACTCTGGTACATGTCAAAGCTTTTCAATGGGATTTCTGTCAATTCATGTATGAAAATGATCCTTAATGATTCTCATGAACGACACTTTCACAATTTGAGCTGAATGCCATCATAAAAATATATACTGTATATTGATAGGATAATTTGGCCATTCAGTGTATTCCTTTCCTGTAAAGCTGTGTTGCAGTAATACCCATTGGTAAATGTGCAATACAAATGTAATTGAACTGAAGTAGTCAACTGATTTTTTCTCACATAACTTTACTGAGTCTAGACCTGACCAACTGAAACAACCCCAGATCATAACATTTCCTCTTGAGGCTTGTACAGTCATCACTATGTTAGATGAGTACATCACTTCATCATGTGCTTTCCTTCTTACCTTGACACGCCCATCACTCTGGTAATTGGTACATCTGAACTCATCAGACCACATGATCTTTTCCACATGATAAAGTCCATTCTTCCTGCTCCCTTGCAAATGGATGTTTTTTTTTTCTTTTCTGATCAGTCACCCTAACAAGTGGTTTTCTTGCGAACTGTTTTGTCATAATCTTGTGAGTTTTCATCACACTGTGGGTGGCCCAGATGGAAAAACATATTAATGAATACAGTGACAACAGTTAGTTTAATAAAGAAGATGAATTATCATCAGGTGCATGGATGCAAATTCCCACTTATTTAAATTTTACTTGTAAAATTATCATGTACAATAATCTTCATTTAATTTACATTAAGTGTACCATAATTTATATCTGTGTTATTATCTTGAGGTAATGAAAGAAATTCATTCAGGACGAATCCGAGAAAACAAAAAAGGAGAAAATTGAATTTCAGTGTTGCTATAATGGCTGCTTAAAAAAGGCAGATATAAAAGTATGTGTAGAAGTAATAATATATTTAACAAAAATCCAATTAATGCAAAGCTTTAATTTTTAAATTTAGGTGAGCATGTGGGTGTGTTCAGGAGCCCAAGCTGGTCAGATTGGAATAGATCACTAAGCACTTGCAGTCAAAAGCAGCTTTAATATTCATTTTCAAACAGATGGGTTATCAGCTGAATTTGACATGCACATTATATCAAAAGGAGTAATATCCTACTTACTGGCAGTGAGCAAACAGAGATATTCAGGTAATTTTTCATGCTTTAAATTCACCTCTGCAGTAAATGAAAAAGGTTAGAACTACTGCTATAAATACACTATGCCACTATAAGGATACAGTTCCTGAAATTTTAGACAGAACAGATGTTCAGAAAGTAACAGCCATTTCAATCTTCAAATACACATTTAATTAATATGCACTAAGACTAATTTAGGCTTTATGTTAAAACGTTGAAATAATAAAGCATGATACTTTTGATCAGCAGTAACTAAATGGTGTTCTCCTTTTCTTTCATTTCTTTTGAAATGGAATTGGGGTATTTCAAAGCATTTGGGTACTTTGGGGAATTTTGTCCTATCCACCATCTCTCTTGTTTTATTTTACTTCATATATGAACATTTTGCTATCACATATAAACACAGCATAAAGAAATGCTACTACTTGTTGCTCATACTTTTATGAATCAGTCTTATGACTCTATTAAAGCCAAATGCAGATGTCTTGAACAGTGTCACACAGTCTGTATTTAAAGTCCCTAAGCCCATAACAGAAGAGGCCGTGTTTATCAATTTGGTCTAAATAGCAAATGCCGTTAATGAACACCACTGTTTTCAGCTGCAGTTTAGTAGTATAAAGGTCGATGCTATCTGATATTGACAATGATGTTCCTAACACATAACTAGTCTCTATATCATCTTGCACATAAACCAGCCTTTTCAACTTATAACCAATATGGAGCCTAAGATATCCATCTATCTAAAAATGGATAGATAGATAGATAGATAGATAGATAGATAGATAGATAGATAGATAGATAGATAGATAGATAGATAGATAGATAGATAGATAGATAGATAGATAGATAGAACAAAAAAGGTTATTAGATATGTTAGGCTGACAAAAAAAAGAAAGGGATCATACGCTGCATGAAAAATAACAAATGACATTTGACATTATAACACATTATTAAAACTCTGGATAGTTTTGATAGGTCTGGCCAACTTTGTGAAGGAATGTGGAAAGTAAGAGCATTTCCATACACACAGAGTCTGATGAGAACTCACAGGTTTAGGCTTAAACAGGTGTGTGGCCATAAGGAAAAAAAAACACTTGTTAGTGAGAACAAGAAAAAAGGCATCAATCAAAAAAAAGTTTTCAATTTGCCAGGGAGCAAAAAAGAATGGACGTTAGAAAAGTGGAAAATAGTTAAGGCCTGATGAGTTCAGACTGACCCTATTACAGCATGAGAAAGGGTAAAAAGGGAAGCGCATGAAATGATGCACCCATCATGCATAGTGCCTGTTGCACAAGCATCTGTAGGCAGTGTTATGATCTAGGGTTGCTCCAATTAGTCAGGTCTAGGCTCATGAAAGTTATGTTGCAATAAAAATAAGTCAGCTGACAACTTGAATGTACTGAATGGCAAGGTTAAAGGCTTCCAGAACTCAAATTGTGAAATAGTGGTTCTGGGAGCATGGGGAATAATTTTCACACAAGAACTGGCCACCACATTGTGTACTACTGTATAATCAAAGTTAAAGGTGATTGAATACAATCTTGGAGTGTGCAATTTTATTCTTTTATTTTTATACTGGCAGTTTTTAACAATTTTGAATAGGAATCATGTTTAAACAGATACACAAAAGCCACAGAAATATATATATATTATGGTTACAATATGGCCATTATACTATAGATGCCAATAGAAGTTACTGAAATATGTTTGGCACTAGTCACATGTCCCAAGTGTAATGAAAAATGTAATAACCACACATTAATAGTCAGTTGGCCAGTTGTGCCAGAGCTTACATTTAAACGACACTTGTCCTAGTTGATCCATATCCCTGTTCCAATCTGTGTCAAGAGGCACTACCTACTGTACACAACTACTGTACATCCAAGCAGTCAACCTACATCAACATTGTTCCAGGTACAGTATAAGCAAAAATTCTTATATAACTAAATCTCTGATCCATGACTGAAACATTATGAATTGACACATAAAAAAGTACAATGTTGTTGTTTTGAGTATTATCATATGGTTAAATATGAATTATTCAAGTAGAATGGAATTTAAGACTTTTTTTTTTTTCAAATCCTCTAATATGGATTGTGCTTCTTTTGGTTGTGAATTTGGCATTTGCTGATTTAGAACGAGTAGACCTTTTCACATCTAATACAGTATCTGTATGCTGCATTATTAATCTGCATTTACATATATTTTAAAATAATACTTTTCCATATGGTGTGCTCTTGCATGTCCTATAGGTAGGACTGTTTCTCAGCAGGAGAGACAAAGAATATTACCTAGCCCCTTCAATAAAATTTTGGAACATTGAATCTGTGCCTAAGAATAATGCCACAGGAGAAGAAACAGGGGGAGGGAGGACTGAGCAATAGAGAGGTGTGATATACCTACAACAAGATTACAGTAGATGCCCAAGCTCTTATATTGCACTGTATGACAGCATTTAAAGAGAAGAGAAGAAACAGAATCAAATTGTAAAACTGCTATGATTTTTGTATGACACAGGACATTTTGTACCATTTTTAAATGACATGTCAATCCCAAATTTTATGCTCATAGTTAATACCCTCACCTGATTTTCATCTAAATTTAGTTTTTTTTTTTTCATTTTATTATTTTTTTTTATGAATGATAAATGATAAATCATATAGCTGGGATGAAGCATTTGACACACAGACATTATTCCTGAGCAGTCAACCAATGACTCCCCCTTACCATAATGTAATTGCCTCTCAGATAGTACGGATGGGAAGTTTTCCAATTTCAGTTAGAAGCAAACATTTTCACATTTGGCACACTTTGTGCTCTAATTTTGCTTGTGTATAAGCCTATTTTTCAGTCTGATCTAAAATCAGGTATAATGGCAAAGAGGGGGAAAAAATGGAGGATACACGGCACATTAAATTACACCAACTAAGTATGGATGCCTATCTATAATGCAGGCTTAAAAGGGTTAAAGAATTTGGCTTATCTGCTATGGAACTAAATGCTTTTCTTTCCAAAATCTTGCTCTTCAGAATGCCACATACATTTTGCAACTGCATTTACAAAATGCAGATATTTACAAAATATATATATATTTTTTATTATTTGTATATAATGTACAGAAACATAGTAGTATGAGCACGAGAATGAATATGTAGCAGTATGCATAAAAAGGATTTATGTTCCTAAAAAGGACCAATGTTATTAAAACACCTAACGTTTCAAAAGACAATTGCAAGGCAATATGTCCATTTGCTTACTATTTGAGGATGCTGACTGTATGTAGAGACACTGAAGCAATACCATCCTACAAATAATTTCTGGATTTTATCACTTGCAGGATGAGTGTGGCCATGCAACACCCCCGCCCCCCCACCCACCACCCCCTGCCCTACAAAAATCTATATAAAACTAATTTCATTTATGATAATTACAGTGATATTTATGCTAATTACAGTCTAACTATCTTCATACTCATTTCATGTGCAATGGTAGTACATTAGTTTAAAGTGAGTTCAAGGCTTGGGTCTAATGATTGGTGTGTTCAGACACCTGTATCTCCACTAAAAAAAAAAAAAAGGAATTCTGTTGACAAACAAAGCATTTTATATGTCTATATTTGATACAATAATCCAAAAATGTTCTAATACTGAAGAATGTACTTCTTCAGTTATCATAGGAAATTATTCATCAGGAAATTGTGTTATTTCAATCAAGTCACAAAATGTAATTATTTAAGTTGCACATGTAAAATTTATCATAATTATAGAAGGCTTACAATCTTCAAGGGGAGATGAATTCAATAATTTTTAATCTGTAATGGTAATCAATTTACTAAAGCTGACTATGTGTAGTTTATAATTTAAAACTCAAATGAAAGTGTTATGATTAAATCATTGCTCATTTCATTTTCCATGGTACTTATCTGTGTAGTGTTACAATGGGGCCTAAAGGGAACTCAAGGGACAGGGTGGGGGGACACTGGATGGGGTGCCCACACATTGCAGCACACAAGTGCAGACCGCAGAGCACACAAGAACAAAGAGGAAAAACCAACAAAGCACAGAGAGAACATGAAAACTATATGTACACAGACCTGAGGCAAGATACAACTCCCATCCTCAGAGGTAGGAGGCAATTATGCAAAACTCCCCAACCCACTATTATTTAATTATGATCAAAAAAGTGCTTTTTAGAAGTGTATGGTGGAAAGTACTGTAATGATGAAACAAAGTCTATCAATTTTGGTGTGTACATGTGACGCCCGGCACACCAGGCGACGGATACTTCCCACCCTGGAGATATATCTGTCGTTTCTGTGGCAGTTACTTAAGAGGTTGGGATGCCAGCTTGATGCCCGTTTGGAAATTTGGAAACGCCAATTAGCCTAATCTGCATGTCTTTGGACTGCGGGAGGAAACCAGAGTACCAGGAAGAAACCCATCAAGCATGGGGAGAACATGCAAACTCCATTTACACAGACCCATGTCAGGAATCAAACCCTCGACCCTGTAGGTGCAAGACGACAGTGCTAACCACTATGCCTTTTGTTTTTCAATTTTCAATTTTCTACTTTAGCACATAATTATTACTTTCACAGTTTACTCACAGACCATTTACTCATTTCTTCATCTCTGCTGTGATAAAATAATACCTGATGCATCATGAAATAAGTATTGTGCACAAGCAGTGATTATTAAAACCATATTAAGTGTCAGGGATCCTATAGCTGGGTCGTTGTATTTTAGGGAGGTTTGCTAGTTGAGAGACTTTTCATCACCAAGAACACAAACATAGGAGAATAAAAAGTGAAGATCATATAGCTCAACATATCTTCAAGTACTTGTGTAATTTATGTTGTAGTGCACAATTAATACAGCAGGTGCATTTTTTAATTGTTAGTAATACTGGAAACTTTCTAAAGCATATCACTAAAGTTCTTTCACCATAATTGTGAGCAAACCATGGAGCCCTAACCCAACCAAGTGCATCAAACATCTGAATAGTTATGTAGTACAAACAGATCATGTGTACAATTCTGTTTGCCACCCTGATTATCTGCAAAATATGCAGCCTTAATGAAGAGGTTATAAAACCACAATGCTTTTAATATCACACCCTTAAAAAAAACTTATATTTCAAAAGGTTCTGCTACCATAAGCCTAAAGACTTACATACACTGTGTGGGCAAAAGTATTTGGACACATTAGTATCACACTCATATGTGCAGTTTGAATATCCCATTTCAAGGTCAGTTTCCATTTGCATTAACCTCCACTCTTCTTGAATGCTTTCCACTATATTTGCATGACTGTAATGAAATGTACGCATTTAGCCGCAAGAGCATTATTAAGATCAGGAACTGTATTACTAAAAAATAAATAAAAAGCCTGATGCACAGTCAGTGTTTCAGTTCATCCCAAAGGTGTTCAGTAGGGTTCGGGTCGAGACCCTTTTTCTCCACTTCAAGCTTGGTAAACCTTAGGTGGTCTATCAATGTCACATTGTGTATGACATTGTGTATGGCATGTGTAAAATTATCTGGTGCGCAGCATATACTGTATACTTTTTAAATAAACATTTCCCATAGGGGGTCTGTGACTCTAGACTACTGCTTTCATCTCTGTGGCAATAGTTTGCAGAAGGCCCACATAGAGGTGTGATGGTCAGGTGTCCACAAGCCTACCGAATATAAAGTAAGCACTGTGCATTATTTGCTGTTGTGCTGATTTGACTTAAAAAGAATAAGAGAATTTAACTTACTTTTACTGAAACCCATAAAAAAATAAATAACTTTAAAGACTATGATTTTGAGATTTTTATTTTATTTTATTGTCATGCCATTTTGTTTCTTAATATTTCTGAAAACAGGTGTTGTTTACATTAATAATAATATTTTTGCGACCAAATTCCATCCAAACACCATGTATCAATTTAACTCATGGGTAGGTTTGGACACAACCTGCTCAGTACCATATAAGTAGTAAGGAGATGTTGTGTAAATAAAATGGCCAAACATGCTGGATGAATAAAATGAAATAGTGAGTGTTTAAAAAATAAAATTATTAAATAGGGATACTAACTATTTTTGTCTGGGATTGATGCAATGAAAATTAATTACAAAAAAAATTGACTTATCAGATAGTATTTATTTTGCACTTTTGTCATTTTAGGGATTCTGTAATATTTATAAACACATTCTTAAAAATAAATAAATAAATAAATAAATAAATAAATAAATAAACAAATAAACAAATAAATAAATAAATAATAATAATAATAATACTTTTTCCACCACCTACCTTGATCTTTGCAGGAAAAAAGAAACAGTCCATTTTTTTATATACATTTTCCTTACATTAGTTGAGAGTATTTTCAGTTCAGAAAGACATACCTGCTGTGAGACTCAGTATGTGGAACTAAGTATTAAGTGATATTGTTTAGACTGAAACAAAGCTCACAAACAGGTTTCCCCATGACAAAGACAATGAACAACATACTTCTCTAGCAACCCCAAAGCCATGCATGCCATGTGATAAGATTAAAAAACAATTAAGTAATGAAGATGAGCTTATCCACTTACTGAAACCCAGCTAGTGATGTCAGACTCTTCACTGCTGTCTTATTATTTTCTTCTTCACTGTGGTCCCAAAATGTCTCTGTTTCTGATCATGCTTTTCCAGGGACGAAGTATCAAGCTAGCAGATTTGCTGAGATGTCATTTAGTCTTTTGTTTCAGAGGTTCAGATGAAGCTCTTCTCAGGCTGCCTATCGTGGCTGCGATGTGCAAGCTGAGCAATGTGTGCACCTTGCTTCTCTCTCTTCTTTTTTTTTCTATTATTCTCCTCCCCCTCACACACTATCTCAGTCTTCCTCTCCAGTGAGGGGCTCTCTCACTCTCCTCCTCATTGACATCATTCTCTTCCCTCCTCTCTCCCACTTGATTCTCTGCCCCCCACCCAGCTCTTGTTCTCTCTTTGGCTCATTGTAGCGGTCTCTCTCCTCGCGCAGCCTCTAGTGGGTGTTTCTGTAAGCCGTGCCTTTTAAGAAAGAGAAAGAGAGAGAGAGAGAGAGAGAGAGAGAGAGAGAGAGAGAGAGCGATTGATCCTTTATTCTTCTTTCTTTCTTTCTCTGTCTCCGATCTGTATCTGTGCGTATCTTGGTCCTTCTATCATGATCAAAGGACAATCAGTGCCACTGCATGTGTAGCAGGACCACTCCTCCACCAAAAGAAAGAAATGCATAAATGTATAAATCAACAGGCAGTTCAAAGTGAATGAATAGAAAGAGGGAACACTAATATCTCATTCCTGTTGCATGTCTCTGCACTAGACACAGTCAGTATACCTCCAAAGCGATACTGTTCATGTCATTGAGAGCTGTATATTGATACTGTTTTATATGCATGCATAGTAAGTAGTCTGTGTTAGGT